>MDKI01080313.1:0-21315 GCA_005239505.1 Nicotiana paniculata
CTTCCTCGCCCTCAGGGCTGTCCGAACGGATCTAGCCCATTCTTCATAATTATCACCTTTCAACTGAACTTGGGTGATAAGTAAACCAGGATTGTCATTGGAAGTGATATCGTATGGTGATATCGTCTTCCTTTGAACTACACCTTCCTTCACAACGGCCTGTGTTTCGTCGGCCATAATTCAAGACAAAAAACACACTGTTCAAAAGAGAACAAAGACAAATAATAATATTAGACAATGAAGAGTTCTTCAAAAGACTATGGCTCTGATACCATGAAAGATTTGATGCGGAAGACAAAGAACAATATTGGAGGAAAAACTCTTGCTCTTCTCATTAATTCCACAAGTATTTATAGACAAAGAAGTTAGAGAAATAAGAGAAAACCTAAACCTAATAGGAGACCAAGACCTAAACTCTAATAAGAAAAATATTACACATTCCTAATTAAACTCTAATTCTTTCCTTATCACTAATTCTTTCCTTATCATAATTTATTAAAATTTGATATTTTATGCAGAATTGAATAATTTAACCTACACGGAATTACAAGTGAAAGTCAGAATACATTTTAACTATCATTACTAGCAAAATATTTTACATAATGAAGTGTAAACGCTAAATGCAAATAATAGATTTTCGAGGATGGTGAAGTTTGTGATCAAGTTCGATCTACTCCTTTTTTGACGTATGCCCAATAGGTTCATTTAAATCTAACATTGACCAATTGAATGGTCTTAAATTTATAGTTTATTTACTTAGAGATTGATCAATGCTTGAATATTTTAATGTTGGGAAGATTAAGTAAGCACAACTTACTAAATAATATAAAAGGATTAAAAAAGTTGGTGGTGTAAAATAGGGCAAACACAATTATTTTAAGGAGCCGACCTTTTCTGCTAGATTTATGGTCATCGTATTCATCACCATTTCAAAGTTCAAACCCAATATTTTATGTAGCCGACCATTTTTGTGCTTCCTTAAGCATTTTTATTTATTATCACGAATATCATTCTGCCTTTTCCCTTTACTATAAGGTAGCTAAAGTTGCACATGGGAGCATTATTATTAAGCAAAGGATATAATAGTTAGGACCGAAATAATCAGGTGTTATGCGGAAACTAGTAAAATAATATTTGAACGGCGATAAATCAGATAATAAAAAAAAAATTATCAAAAGAGACACAATTATTTAACGTGGTTCGGTCAATTGACCTATGTCCACCGGCGGAGATGAAAAATCCACTATAATAAAAAGAGTTGTACAAAATATCGAGAGAACAACCTCACGGAGAGGCAAACACAAGTGATACGCTAACACTTGTCCCGTAAAGTTCTCCCCCTAAACAAGACTCTCACACCCCTTATGGCTATATTGCGGATGCTACAGAATGAGAATGAAGGATCCTCAATTTATAGAAGTCCAAACCTTTTCCTACAAGAAAAAAATACTAACCATACATAGAAGAATTATAATTTCCTCTTACAAAAAGAAAAACCCAATTATGGTAAATATATTGTCCTTTCCTTCAAGAAATAGGAAAATCAATATGGTAAGAAAATCATAACAACCCCTAACAATTCTTCCCCTTGGTCGGAATTTTATAACAAAATAAATCCGATCCACCTTCTTCACACAACCTCCAACAGGTCGCATCTCTAGTACAAAGTTTGTCTCAATGTGAGTAGTGCTCAGGTCAAATTTCTCAGACAAAATCATGATTACCGTCAAATAGGTTGAGGCTAGAACTTAACCCGCCAAGATGAGCCTGTTTTGAACCTTGATCTGATACCACTTGTTAGGATCGAAATAATCAGGTGTCATGCGGGAGCTAGTAAAGCAAACCTTGAACGATGATAAATCAGACAATAAAAGAAAAATATATCAAAAGAGACACAAACATTTAAAGTGATTCGATCAATTGGCGTACGTCGACGGGAGGAGATATGCAATTCACTATATAAAAAGAGAGTACAAAATATCGAGAGAACAACCTCACGAATAGGCAAACATAAGTGACACACTAACACTTGTCCCGTAAAGTTCTCTCCCTAAACACGACTCTTACCCCCCTATGGCTACATTGTGGATGCTACTGAATGAGAATGACGGATCTTCAATTTATAGAACTCCAAATATTTTTCTACAAAAAAAGGGACTAGCCAAATAAGGAAGAATTATATTTTCCTTCTAGGAAAAGAAAAACCTAATTATGATAAATATGTTGTCATTTTCTTCATGAGACAGGAAACCAATTATGGTAAGAAAATCTGGACAAACACCTAATAATTTCCCCCTTGGCCTAAATTTTCTGACAAAATAACTTGATCCACCTTCTTCACATAGCCTTCAATATGTCGCATCTCCAAATCACCACCACAAAGTTTGTCTCAATGTGCGTAGCACACCAATCAAATTTCTCAAATAAAAATTACGATTATCGTCAAATATGTTGCGGCTAGAACTGAACCCGCCAAGATGAACTTGTGTTGAACGTTGCTCTGATACCACTCGTTATACGGAGAAAGAGGCAAACCCTAAAATAAAGAAGATAAAGAACACCAAATTTTATCGTGGAAAATCTTTGAAATCGAAGGTAAAAACCACAGGATTACAAAGATCCAAAAAGCTCCACTACAATAATAAGAGGGTTACAAAAATTCTCCAAATTGGCTACACAACAAGTGTTAAATACGGAACAACAATAGCAACAAGAGTAACGACAAATCAATTGAAAAAAAGGAGAAGCCACAAAAGTGGAGCTGTTGTTTGAGGCTCAAAATCAAATTTTATGGGCCTCCAAATCCGATCTCCACCCTTCAAATCAAATACAAGATGTTACGAACACGCAATCAAAATTTCAGTCTGATCCAACGGTTAACGAATTGGTAGACATGATTTTAAGTTGACTGCTCAAAATAAAAATCTGCAGCAAATCAAATACTTTTCTTCTCTCTTCTCTCTGGATGAAATCTCTCTTAACAATCACTATTATGTGCTTAAGTCTTTCAAAGACTTGTACAGATGAGCATAGAAAAAATCTCCAAGGTTGTCCTATTTATAGATCATGAGTTGTGCTTTCTCTTAAAGCCAAAACCAATTCTAAATAGGAATAAATACCGAATCCAATTCCGAATAGGAATGGAAAACAAAAGAGAATAGGATTAGGCCATTAGGCCTTTGGCTGGACAACATGGGCAACTGCCTAACAAACTTTCCCTCCAGCCAAGGGGCCAAATATGTCTTCAAGTAGAGGAACTATTGACAGACTTTATGCCTGCTATTTTTATGCAAAAAGCATGTTTTTTGCAAGCTTAGAAACGAAGTCCTCAAGATGATCCATATAAATCTTCTCATCCAAATCACCATGAAGAAAAGTAGTCTTGACCTCCATCTAAATCAAGACTCGCGGCTAAGTCTAGAACCATACGAATAGAAGACATCTTCACAACAGGGGCGAAAATTTCATCAAAGTTTTCTTCTGGCCAAAACCTTTAATAACTAACCTCTCCTTGTACCTGGGCGCAGAGATATTGTTACCTTGCTTTACTCTGAATAACCATTTGTTTGATAAAGCTTTCTTACCTTTCGGCAATTTTACTAACTCATATATTCCATTCTCATGGAGTGACTTCATCTCATCTTCCATGACTTCTATCTACTGATATTTGTGAGTATCTTGCATGGCTTCATCATAGCTCTCAAGTTCTCCCATGTCCGTCAAAAGTACATACTCATCTGGAGGAGATCACATAGATTTTTTGCTTCTCTCTTGTAGATCTTCTAAGAGAGGTTTCAGGAGTATTCGAAGTAGTTACCTGAGCAGGAATTGGTTGTTGATCAACCACAACTTCATCAACTGGAGCATCCATAACATCTACACCATGATGTTAAATTCATTTTGATCTTGATCACTATCTTCATTATTGTCTTGGGTTCCTTCATGTGCAATAGGTGCCTTAGCAGTAGAAACTGGATCAATATCAACTGAGCTCTCATTACTCTGAGAATCTATTTTCTCAGCTTTGTCAATATCTTCAATAGTCTGATCTTCAAAGAATATTGCATCACGACTTCTAATAAGTTTATTGTCAACTGAATCATAAAAATGATACTCAAACTCTTCTTGACCATAATCAACAAAGATGCACTGCTTAGTTTTGGCATCCAGTTTCGATCTCTCATCTTTATGAACATGCACACAAGCTTTACACCCAAAAACTAAGTGATCATAAGAAACATCTTTGGAAATCCAAACTCTGTCTGGGACATCACCATCCAAAGCAACCTATAGGAGACAAATAGATAACATAGGCAACAGTGTTAAGTGCTTCCGCCCAAAATGTATTTGGAAGTTTAGCCTCTGAAGCCAAGCATATAACTCTCTCAACTAGAGTTCTATTCATCCTCTCTGCCAAACCATTCAATTGAGGCGTCTTGGGAAGAATTTTTTGATGACGAATTCCTTGTTCCTTGCAATAGTTATCAAAGGGACCACAATATTCAACACCATTGCCAGTGCGAATACATTTTAATTTCTTCCCCGTTTGTCTCTCAGGTAAGGCCTGAAATTCCTTAAATATGCCAAATGATTGATCTTTAGATTTCAAAGGATACACCAAGAGCTTACGAGAATGATCACCAATGAAGGTCACAAAGTAAAGTGCACCACCTTTTGACTTTACTTTAAAAGAACCACACAAAGCAGAGTATAGTAGCTCCAATAAATCGGGCTTTCTTCAGGGAGAATGGCTATGAAAGGAAACCCTTTTTCTGTTTGCCAGCTAAACAATGGATACACCTTTTAAACTTTGCTTGTTTTACTCCAGAAAGAAATTTTTCCTTAGCCAAACACGTATTCCCCCCCCGCTCATATGACTCAATCTTATGTGCCACAATTCTGATAAAGCGTCACTTTCCACCAAATTTATGGAGTCATTAAGAGTATAGCCATGTGTCACATATAAATAACCAGACTTAACTCCTCGAGCCACTACTAACAAGCCCTTGGTGAGCTTCCATTGGCCATTAAAAGGGGAATTATGTTAACCTCCATCATCTAATCTTCCTGCGGAGATCAAATTGAAAGGAAATTCTAGAACATACTTGAAATCTTGAAGAACTAACATTGAACCATGATTAGTTTTCAAACAAACTGTGCCAACACCAAACACCTTAACTTCACTGGCATTGCGTATCTTTAACACTCCATAATCAACAAGAGTATAAGATGAGAAGAAGTCTTTTCTTGGTGTCACATGTGAGGTAGCTCATTGATGAAATGACCTAGTGGCTTGTGAAGTTTATAACTGAGTGAGGCCGAGGGCCTGATTTGTGAGGATATTTATGGGATCGGGCTGCACGCCGCATCATGTTTGATATAGGTCGAGGGCTTGAGTGATTTATGCCATGATTTGGCTTGATGTAGTGCTTGGGTTGAAGGAGTCCCTCCAGAGTCTGTACACGCTCCCAGTGTGCGCAGGTACCTACTGAGTGCGAGTGCCAAGTACTGAGTGATTGGGAGGTATTAGTGATGGTGAGGTATGCTCGAGGGGCTGTTTACGAGTGACTGTGAGGCTTGCCCGAGGGGCTGTAAATGAGTGATGTTTTGCCTAAGGGTTTGTTTATGATTTCATCATTTTCACTCTTCTTTGCATTGAGCCTTTGTTGAAATTGTTGAAAAATATCTTTAAATGATTTTCACCGGAACCAGTTTTTTTCTAAATGAGATGATTTGACTCAAATACTGATTTGAAAGCATGTTGTACTTTATTGAGATTTCATACTGTGGATTTTATGTGTTTTACTAATCGTCACTACTGCTCAACCTTTATTTGTGGTTGTTACTTACCGAGTTGGCGTACTCACGTTACTCCCTGCACCTTGTGTGCAGATCCAGGTGTTACTGGACGTGCTAGCGAGTGTTGATTTCATCCGTCGCGGATCTATCGGAGTTGGCAAGGTAGCTGCCAGGCGATCGCAGCCCTTCTCTTCTCCCTCCTATCTTCCTATAGATGTTTTTAGTTATTTCCAGAAATTATTGGTCTTAGTATTATTAGACATAGATTGTAGATGCTCATGACTAGTGACACCCGATGTTGGGCTTTTCTTTCCGCACTTTTCATTTGTTTTGAATTTCTTTATGAAGTTTTACTATGAAATAGCTTGAAATTAGCTCTGAAATAAAATATCACGTTGTTTTGAGTAGTGATTCAGATAGCCTAGTACCACGATAGGCGTTGCCACGACATGGTAGTTTGGGTCGTGATAAGTTGGTATCAAAGCCTAGGTTACATAAGTCTCACAAGTCATGAGTAGGTTTAGTAGAGTCTTGTGGATTGGTGCTGAGACGTCCGTACTTATCTTCGAGAGGCTTCATCCCTTAGGAAAAATCTCACATTCTTGAATTCTTGTTGTGCGAATCCATTGATTTTGGTAACTAAACTTCTATTGTTTCATTCTCTCACAGATACTGAGGACCCGCACTACCAGACAAGATGACCAACCACCAGTTAGGCCCATGAGAGGCCGAGGCCACGGTCGAGGTCGTGGTATGGGTAAGGTTGCAGCCCGCACAGCAGCTGGGGAAGTACCTGTAGACCCTCCAGTTGCTCCAGATCAGGTTCCAGCCGCAGATGCTCCAGCAGGACCAGCTCAGGCACCCTTTGTGCCTATTGTGATTCCTGGCCTTCAGGAGGCCCTAGCCCAGATTTTATCAGTATGTACTG
Organism: Nicotiana paniculata; assembly: GCA_005239505.1. NCBI lineage: Eukaryota > Viridiplantae > Streptophyta > Magnoliopsida > Solanales > Solanaceae > Nicotiana > Nicotiana paniculata. The sequence continues at coordinate 6,728 of MDKI01080313.1, forward strand.
GCCTTGCTCAGTTGGCCTCAATTACTACAGCCGCAACCACTTCTTAGGCCGGGGGAGGCACTCAGAATCCCACCGCTTTCACACCTGAGCAGTTTGTTCAGGGAATTCAGACACCGGGGGCACCTCCAGCCTAGCCGGTTGCAGCTGCTCAGGACTATGTAGTTCATGTTATGCTAGAGGACGAGCAACACATATTGGAGAGGTTTGGAAGACTCCAGCCTCCGTCATTTAGCGGTGTTGAGGGTGAGGACACACAGGGTTTCTTACTTGGCAGCAGTTCTCCGTTCTCTTTCTGGAGAAGTTTGTACCTGAGTCCTGCAGAGAGGAGCTGCGCAGGCAGTTTGAGCAGCTTCGACAGGGTGATATGTCTGTTACACAGTATGAGATGCGGTTGTCCGATTTGGCAAGACATGCAGTCTGGTTGGTTCCCACAGACTGAGAGAGGATCATGAGGTTTATAGATGGCCTCGATTTTCAGCTTCGGCTTCTTATGACCAGAGAGTGTGTGTCTGGTGCCACTTTTGATGAGGTTGTCGACATTGCTCGACAGATTGAGATGGTTCATGGTCAGGAGAGGAGTAAGAGAGAGGTTAAGAGGCCTCGTGTTCAGGGTGGATTCAATGGTGCTCCTCATGGGGGTCAGTTCCAGCACGGAAGAGGTCGTCCATTCAGGCATGCACAGTCAGCTCGCCTAGTTCACCGGGGTGCATCATCGTGTCATGGTTCTCACAGTTCCCATCAGTTCCACTCATCATTCAGTGCCCTCCCAGCCCATAGTTCATCCCATACTCCATTAGCCCAGGGCTCCTCCATGTTAGGTTCTTCTACCAGTTATCCCAGTGTTAGGGGTTCCCTTCAGTCCTCGTCACCAGCACCAGGGAGTTGTTTTGAGTGCGGGGAGTTTGGGAATATGTGGAGGTAGTGTCCTCGTCGTCATGGGGGTTCATCTCAATAGAGGAGTCAGCCATCGACTTCATCTCCAGTTACTTCACCACTCACCCAGCCAGCTAAGGGTGAAGGTCAGTCAGCTAGGGGTTGCCCTAGAGAGGGGGGGGGGGGTCGATCAGGTAGCGGTCAAGCCCATTTCTATGCACTCCCATCCAGACCAGATTCTATGGCTTCAGATGTCGTGATCACAAGTATTGTTTCAATTTGTCATAGAGATGCCTCCTTATTATTTGAGCTCGGTTCCACTTATTCATATGTTTCCTCATACTTTTCTCATTTTCTGGATATGCCCCGTGAGTCTTAAGTTTCATATGTTCATGTATCTACTCTTTTGGGTGATACTATTGTTGTGGACCGTGTGTATCGGTCATGTGTAGTGTCTATTGGGGGTCTGGAGACCCGAGTGGATCTATTGTTGCTCAATGTGGTAGACTTTGATGTGATATTGGGCATGGATTGGTTATCCCCATGTCATGATGTTCTATATTGTCACACTAAGACTGTGACCTTAGCGATGCCTGAATTCCCAAGGGTCGAGTGGAGAGGTTCCATAGATTATGTACCGAGTAGGGTGATTTCATACTTGAAGGCTCAGTGTATGGTTGAGAAGGGTTGTCTATCTTATTTGGATTTTGTGAGGGATGTCAGTGCAGGGACTCCTTCTATTGATTCTGTTCCAGTGGTCCGTGATTTTCCGTATGTGTTTCGTGCAGATCTGTCGGGCATGCCGCCTGACATGGATATTGAATTTGGTATTGAGTTGGTGCCAATCACTCAGCCTATTTCTATTCCACCATATCATATGGCACCAGCGGAGTTGAAGGAATTGAAAGAACAGCTTTAGGAACTCCTTGATAAGGGGTTTATTCGGCCTAGTGTGTCACCTTGGGGTGCACCAGTTCTATTTGTGAAGAAGAATGATGGTTCCATGAGAATGTGTATTGATTACAGACAGTTGAACAATGTCACAATCAAGAAACAGTATCCTTTGCCTCGTATTGATAATTTATTTGACCAGCTTCAGGGAGAGAGGGTTTTCCCCAAGATTGATTTGAGGTCCGGGTATCATCGGCTGAAGATTCGGGATTCGGATATTCTTAAGACAGCTTTCAGGACCCGTTATGGCCATTATGAGTACTTGGTGATGCAGTTTTCATGCATTTGATGAACATTGTATTCCAACCATACTTGGATTCCTTCGTTATTGTATTCATTGATGACATCCTGGTGTACTCTCATAGCCAGGAGGAGCATGCTCAACATTTGAGGATTGTATTACAGAGATTGAAGGAGGAGAAGCTTTATGCAAAGTTCTCCGAGTGTGAGTTTAGGCTTGGTTCAGTAGCATTCATGGGGCACGTGGTGTCCAGTAAGGGTATTCAGGTGGATCCAAAGAAGATAGAGGTGGTGCAGAGTTGGCCTAGACCGTCCTCAGCTACAGAGATTAGGAGCTTCCTTGGTTTGGCAGGTTATTACCGTCGCTTTGTGGAGGGATTTTCATCTATTGCTTCGTCTTGACCTAATTGACCCAAAAGGGTGCTCTATTCAGGTGGTCGGACGAGTGTGAGGAGAGCTTTCAGAATCTCAAGACTGCTTTGACCACAGCTCCAGTGTTAGTTATGCCATCAGCTTCATGTTCTTATACCGTGTATTATGATGCCTCGAGGATAGGCATTGGTTGTGTTTTAATGCAGGAGGGTAGGGTGATTTCCTACGCCTCGGGCCAGTTGAAGACCCATGAGAAGAATTATTCGGTGCATGATCTTGAGTTAGCAACAACTGTTCACGCCTTGAATATTTGGCGTCATTATTTGTATGGGGTTCATTGTGAGTTATACTGATCACCGGAGTCTGCAGCATCTGTTTAAGCAGAAAGATCTTAATTTGCGTCAGCGGAGATGGTTGGAGCTTCATAAAGACTATGATATCACTATTTTATACCATCCGGAGAAGGCCAATGTGGTGGCCAATGCTTTGAGTCACCGGGCAGAGAGTTTAGGAGTTTAGCATATCTCTCAGCAACAGAGAGACCTTTGGCATTGGATATTCAGACCTTAGCGGGCCAGCTTGTGAGATTGGATATTTCGGAGCCTAGTCGGGTACTTTCTTGCGTGGTCTCCAGGTCTTCTATTTATGACCGTATCAAGGAGCGTCAATATGATGACCCTAACTTGCTCGTTCTTAAGGCCAGGATCCGACGAGGTGATGCTAGGGATGTGACTATTGGTGATGACGGTGTGTTGAGGATGCAAGGCCGGATATGTGTGCCTAATGTAGATGGGCTTTGGAGTTTATTCTTGAGGAGGCCCACGGCTCGCGGTATTCCATCCATCTGGGTGCCGCGAAGATGTACCATGATTTGAGGCAACACTATTGGTGGAGGCAGATGAAGAAGGATATAGTTGGGTTTGTTGCTCGGTGTCTCAACTGTCAGCAGGTTAAGTATGAGCATCAGAGACCGACTTGCTTCAGAGGTTGGATATTTTGGAGTGGAAGTGGGAGCGGGTCATCATGGACTTTGCAGTTTGGCTCCCACGGACGTCGAGGAAGTTCGATGATTTTTGGGTTATTGTGGATCGGCTGACCAAGTCCGCGCACTTCATTCCTGTTGGTACTACCTACACTTCAGAGTTGTTAGATGATGACTCGCTAGCCTAGTACCACGATAGGCGCCATTACGACATGGTAGTTTGGGTTGTGACACCGTCTCATAGGATACCATATTGATGATGTTTTCATCATAAGCAAAAAGAAGGTCATCTCGAACAATAGCAACAACATTGTTCTCATTATTTTCAACTATTTTTCCTTCTCTAATGTCTTTCTTGAACTTGTGGAAAAATATTTTGACGTTCCCTTGTTTGCCACAGTGGTTGCATGTAATATTATGGTATTTGGACCTTGACTTACTTCTACTTTTACCTCTATTCCTCGAGCCCCTTGTTCTATCTCTCCCTGGTCTTCTGTAACCAAGATATCTGCTTGGGAAGACGAATCCTGAGATGTTCTCTTAACTTCCTCGTTCAACACACCACTCTTGGCATATTCCATGGTCATCTTACCTCCAGGAGCTAAATTTGTCAAAGAAACACGAAGAGCTTCCTAAGAGTCTGACAGAGTATTAAGAAGCCAAAGTCCTTGTATCTCAACATCAAAATTAACTCCCATTCCAGACAGCTGATCAAGGACGCCCTGAAAATCATTTATGTGATCAAGGATAGGGATGCCTTTCTTGTATTTAAAGGTCCTCAATTGCTTTATCAGGAACAACTTCCCAGTTTTTGAAGCATAAAGAGTCTCTAGCTTTTCCCATAATGATCTCGCATGTGTCTCATTCACAATATGGTTGCAGACATTATCTTCGACCCATTGTCGTATATATCCACATACTTGTTGGTGCTCGAAATTCCGGTCTTCATCCGATATACTCTCGGGTTTATGAGCTACAAAAACGGGTAGATGCATCTTCTTCACGAACTTCCATCTTGCTTCTCCAAACATTATAATTTCTCCCATTTAAACATACCATCTTGCTCATATTCGCCTCCATTCCGTAACAACCCGGATAAATAACCAAGGCTCTGATACCACTGTTAGGACTGAAATAATCAAGTGTCATGCGTAAGCTAGTAAAGCAACACTTAAACGGCGATAAATCAGACAATAAAAGAGAAATCTACCAAAAGAGACACAAACATTTAACGTGGTTCAGTCAATTGACCTACATTCATCGGAGGAGATGAGCAATCCACTATAATAAAAAGAGAGTACAAAATATCGAGAGTACAACCTCACTAAGAGGCAAACACAAGTGACACACTAACACTTGTCCCGCAAAGTTTTCCCCCTAAACAAGACTGTCACACCCCTTATGGCTACATTGTGGATGCTACTGAATGAGAAGGAAGGATCCTTAATTTATAGAAGTCCAAACCTTTTCCTACAAGAAAAAGGACTAGCCAAACATGGAAAAATTATAATTTCCTCCTACAAAAAGGAAAATCCAATTATGATAAATATATTGTCCTTTCCTTCAAGAAATACGAAAACCAAATATAATTAGAAAATTAGAACAACCCCTAACAATAGTATCGTTAAAAGAGTACCTAAGATTAATAAAACACAGATTAAGATGAATAGAGAACGGGAAAAATAAAGCAAAAGAAAAAAGGAGATAAGGGAAAGTTGACAAAATTTGAAAAAGAAATGAAATATAAAGGAGCTTTTACCAAGTATATATACATCGGCCTCTCAAAACTGAGTATAATAAGTTTGCCTATGCTGATGTTACTGCTAGCAGTTCACATTATTGTCACAAAAGTCCACATTTGTGGTTTCTTGGACTTATATATGAACCATAAATATAATTTGTAAATATATATCTGTACGCACACATTGTGTGTGTGAGTTGGAGGAGAGGGGGGGGGGGGAGGGTAGGAAAAGCTGGGAATGAGACTAATTTCGGACAAAGAAAATTGGTGGATCCAAAAAATCAAATGGTCGGTGCCAAATGAAAGTGGTTATAACAACTCTAATTTGCATAGGTATACTATGTGGGGAATATGCTTAGTTCAATTAATGTAGAATTTGGCTGATGACCAAAATCGTTGAAACGATATATAGCCTTTTCGGTAAAGAGATATATTTTTCTTTTTCCATACAATTATTTTCTGCCTTTTTCTTCTCACTAAGGTATGCTTTGTTAACGCCAAACACATTGTTTATTATCCATGAAAAGGACAAAATAGAGGATAAGCTTAAATTGACACAAATATATATAACCAACATGAGTCTTAGTGTAAACAATCTCTCCCCTCTTATTATTAAAACTTTCGGGTTGGGCCATAAGAATAAAAACATCACGACAAATAGCACTTTCTCCTTTAATGGATCTTACGCGGTATGAATTCACTCATGTACGGATGATAAACCAAAAAATAAAACACATATATACACACACGCACGTAAACTAGGGAGGAGATACGCACTACAACAAATTTGATTATTAGTGATGAATCATTTCGCCACCTAAAGTTAATTTTTCGTCACCAAAGAACTTTTGTGACAAAAGTTTTTTTGTCAATCTTTCGTTCTTAAAACCTCGTCACCAATAGTATACAAAGACAACTTTGTGTTTCATCGCTAAATAAAATTATATTAACTACAAAAAAAAATTTCGTCCCTAAATATATAGAATTTATGACAAACTTGTTTGTCACAAAAAATATTAAAAAATCCGTAGTTAATTGTATAGTTTCGTCACTAAAAAGTGCATTAATGACGACAAAACTACCTCGTCACTAACTATTTAGTTTAATTAGTGACAACACAATTTTATCAGTAAAGACTATCTTTTATAGACAAAAAACTATTTCATTCCTAAATAGATAATAAATTAGTGACAACTTAGCTTCTTTTTTTTTAAAGTTATAATTTTGTAATGGAAAACTATTATGTTGTCACAAAAAATATTGTTTTCAATGACAAAATAAAATTATTATCATAATAATCATGATTAATGACAATTACAATTGACATAAAATAAAGTAAATTCGTAATCAATAAAAAAGTGAATCTCGAGTAAACTAATTGGAAATAATATAATAAATCATACAAGGTAACAACAAAAATTTGTACCCATGATCATAATTAAGAACTATACCATGTTACAACAATATCTATTACAAACTCCTAAAACTAAAACACATAAATAAAGTAAAGTTTATCTAACACGAAGTCTAATCAAAATATATGAGTATTGATTATAAAAAAAATTAAGTATGTTGCTTCTCCGAATGCTAATGTGTGTCTAATAATTTTCATCTTCATGTACCTGGGTATACGAAAAACAGTTATAATTTTAGTACATACTTAATGCTCACATGATTTAGAAAACATAAATTTTAAATGTTAATTATAAATCAAATATTAATTAATAAGAATAATAGAATGAGAAATAAGTACTGATAAAAATACTTACTCCAGTTCTTCGGCTGTAACCATATTCAGACTAAGATAAAATTTTGAGTTGTTAACCTCTCAAAAATTAAAGAACAATACAAAATTTCTTCATACCCTTAGAATAAAATTAAAATAAATACAAACACACTAATACATACATGCCGTATGCCATCTGGAGATACCCAAATATATAATGCCCTAAATACATATAGAAAGAAAGTATAGCAGATTATATAGCTTGTCTTGAAACGCCCATCATCCCAGATTGGGTCTTCTATGCTATTAAATCAAGAAAAAGTTTTGGAGAATAAACACTTTCAAAGATATTGAGTAAGAGAGAGAGAAGAGTAATATATTAATAGTAAAAATGATAGCAGATTTAGGGCAAAGCTTTGATTGTGGGTTGAAGATCTCATAAAGAGATATGAGGGGAGGAAAATTAGGGAGAACTGAAATATGCCGCTACTTTTTTTGTGAAGTTTGAAGAAAAATTTGAAACCAAAAAAAGTTGCAAGAAAATTAAGTATTTTATTTTATGGCAAAAAGAAATTAAGTATTTTGTCAATGAAAAAAAAATATGCTGTAATAACTATGAAAAGATATTGTTGTCAATATATTTACACTTTGAATATATTGTATTACCAAAAATACCACAAGCTTAAATTTTTCAATAACACTCGCATCTAATCATAATTAGTTTAATATCATCAATTATTGCTAAAGAAACTAACTTTAATGCAAAATTATGATTTTCCTAAGTTTTTCCAATAAATGTCGAAAATCGACCTCGGACCCCCTTGATCAAAACACGAGGTTAGAACCAACATCAGTTTACCCATTCTCCCCCGAGCCTGGATATACAATTGATTTTGGAATTCGACCTCAATTCGAGGTCTAAATTCCCAAATTTCTAAGTTCTACCCAAAAATCCCTAATTCTACCATGAAAATTCTAGATTCTAGGTTGAAATCTTGTTAAAAGTTGCAAAATATTGAAAGAAAATAGTTAGGAATCACTTACCTATGATTTTGAGAAGTTTTGGCCTTTGGAAAATTGCCTATGGAGGTTTAGGGTTCGAAATAATTGAAGAATGGGTGAAAATCCCGTCTAAGTCTAAACTTATCAGCTGCAGATGTCGCATTTGCAAGATAGGTATCGCAAATACGATTTTTTTGCATTTCTGCTGCCTTCGCAAATGCGAGGTACATGTCGCATTTGTGACAGTTGGGGCATCGCAATCGCAGATGTAAGTTCGCATTTGCGAACATAGCTTTCCCCAAACACTCTTCGCAAATTGCGAAGAAAATATCGCATTTGCGAGAATCAAGCTGGCCCAGTGTCACGACCCAATTCCGGAGTCGTGATGGCGCCTGTCATGGAACCAGGCAGGCCACCCATTTAACCCAAGCTAAATGCAATTTCCAATAAAAAAATCCTTCTTAACAAGTCTGTGGATAATAATAATAACAAATCAGAATTTGGAACAATCAATTTTATAAAAATCAAAACCCAAACCCTACAAACCCCGGATCTAGTGTCACACAGTCATGAGCTGCTAAGAAGAATATCCTTCTTAAAGGGTCTGTGTAACTATGCATCCTAGCATGAATTCATAGAGAATCAAGAATGATGTATACTCAGTAATCAAACTCTCATAACGTGGTCCACTCAGTACTAGACTACGGCCTCCCGGCCCAGGGAAGTCCATCCCAGATATTACATAAACACAATGACACTGTCACCTAGTACTGAGGAAAAAGGCCGATCCAGCCACCATGGAGAAGATCCATCTCCGGAACATACCCACAGAGGAAATCCATCTCCGGAACATAAGACCCACGGAGAAACTCCATCTCCGGAACATGAGACCCACGGAGAAGATCCATCTCCGGAACATAATACTCGGACAAGATCTATGTCCAGTGAAATCCATCCCTCAATATTTGTGCGCTCACTGGGGTAGTAAAGACTCCGGAGGGGCTCCTTTCATCCCAAGCGCTATATCAAGCCAACGAAGGCATGATTCCAGGGTCGCTGCGGTGTGCAGTTCGACCTCATAACTGTCTCAAAACTAGGCTCCAAGCCTCACTCAGTCAGTACCTTCCAGTCTCACTCACAATGCTCTAACATATGAAAATCAGTCCAAACCAATGATAATATAGAATAAACTAGAAACTTACGAGACTAAGGCATGAAACATATACTATAACAGGACTGAGTACCAACTTTTCACGACCTAGGGCTCTGATACCAACTTTTCACGACCCAATTCCGGAGTCGTGATGGCGCCTGTCATGGAAAAAGGGCAAGCCACCCATTTAACCCAAGCTAAATGCAATTTCCAATAAAATGTCCTTCTTAACAAGTCTGTGGATAATAATAATAATAAATCAGAATTTGGAACAATTTTATAAAAATCAAAACCCAAACCCTACAAACCCCAGATCCAGTGTCACACAGTCATGAGCTGCTAATACTTAATACAACCAAAAAGAAATGACCAACATATTCTGAAAATAAGTACGACGGTAGAAAAGGAAGAGAAGACGAGATCACGGTCGCCAGCTGATACCTCGTCAACTCTGATGAAACTACTGCTACTCACTGACCAGAGTTGAACCCCGTTGTACCTGGATCTGCACACAAGGTGCAGGGCGTAACGTGAGTACACCAACTCAGAAGTAACGAAACCAAACTACGGGCTGAGAGGTAGTGACGGACTAAACCTCCGATAATTCGAACAACAGTATATAACTCAAACATGACAGTAATATATCAGGAAATAAACACGATGCATCAACATATGTCAGTAACTCTGCATCCTAGCATGAATTCATAGAGAATCAAGAATGATGTATACTCAGTAATCAAACTCTCATAACGTGGTCCACTCAGTACTAGAATACGGCCTCCCGGCCCAGGGAAGTCCATCCCAGATATTACATAAACACAATGACACTGTCACCTAGTACTGAGGAAAAAGGACGATCCAGCCACCACAGAGAAGATCCATCTCCGGAACATAATACCCACGGAGGAAATCCATCTCAGGAACATAAGACCCACGGAGAAAATCCATCTCCGGAACATGAGACCCACAGAGAAGATCCATCTCCGGAACATAATACTCGGACAAGACGGAGAATATCCATCTCCGGAGATATCCATCCCTCAATATCTGTGTGCTCACTGGGGGTGTAAAGACTCCGGAGGGGCTCCTTTCAGCCCAATCGTTATATCAAGCCAACGAATGCATGATTCCAAGGTCGTTGCGGTGTGTAGTCCGACCTCATAACTGTCTCAAAACAAGACTCCAAGCCTCACTCAGTCAGTACCTTCCAGTCTCACTCACAATGCTCTAACATATGAAAATCAGTCCAAACCAATGATAATATAGAATAAACTAGTAACTTACGAGACTGAGGCATGAAACATATACTATAACAGGACTGAGTACATGAAAACAATAATCATAAATAGAGACAGCAATAATCGACCGTTCCGGTCTGAACATATCGGCGTGAAGCCTTAACATTTATACTTAGCATGATTTCTATTTCGTTCAAGGTAAATACCACCTTCACAGTACAAATATCAACCTGAGATAACCATTAGACAGTGCCATGGGATGAGCCAGGCTACAAATATTCGGTGTACGCCCACATGCCCGTCACTTGGCAAGTGCGTCACCTTAATTAACATCATATATCAAATCGTTTGGGGTTTCGAACCCTCAGTTCCAAGTTTGGAATCGTTACTTACCTCAAAACCGACTAATATGCTACTCTGCAGTGTCCTTGCCTCTAAATTCGGCATCCGAGTGCTCCAAATCTACCAATAATCAGATGTATATCATTATAATATGCTAAGAACTAATCTCAATCGAAAATACTCAAAAATCCCGAAATTGGTCAAACCCGACCCTCCAGGCCCACGTCCCGAAACTCAGAAATTTTTATACAAAAATGTTCTTCATCATCTCGCGAGTTCGTACAAATAAAGAACACTAAATTCGGAGTCCAAATGACCCCTCAAATCTCCATTTTTAAAGACTCTAAATCCCAAGCCCTAATTACCCAATTTGCACTGATTTTTCCCTAATTTTCCACCATAAATCTGACCTTTAATCACATATAATCGAGTTTAGAATCCAAAAACCTAACCTCAATGAAGAACTATCGAATCCCCTCTTCAAAACCCTTCCAAAAGATTCAAACACGGATGAAATATTGAGAAAAATGGCTAAAATTCACGAAGGCACGTTTGTTTACGCGTACCTGCGGAACTGCACCTGCGTTCCCAGGTGCGCACCTGCGTTCCCAGGTGCGCACCTGCGTTCCTAGGTGCGCACTTGCGGAAAGACCCCAAAGTCCTCAACATCCGCACCTGCACTCGACCTCCCGCACCTGCGGCTTTGCAGGTGCGGCGATTACCTCGCACCTGCGGAAATCCTTCAACCAGCCAAACTTCCGCATCTGCGGAGCTTCGTCCGCTCCTGTGGGCCCGCACCTGCGGCTCCTCTTCCGCAGGTGCGAAAACACCAGCACCAGCTACTTCAGCAACAACAATTATGCTCCAAACTCCCCGTTAACCACCCAAAACCATCCCGAGCCCCTCGGGACCCCAACCAAACATACCACGTATGATTGTTTGAACTTAGTCGAGCTTTAGAAACATCAAAAACAACATCAAAACCGCAAAAACACATCGAATTCAAGCCTATGAACTTTTAATTTTCTAAATTCCACCAACGATGCCGAAACTACCAAAACGAGTCTGATTGACCTGAAATTTTGCAGACATATCAAAAATGACATTACGAACCTGTTCCAACTGTCGGAATTCCATTCCGACCCCAATAGCCTATTTTCCACTGCCAACCGGAAATCGCCAAAAACTAGCTTTTGCCAATTCAAGCCTAATTCTACACCAGACATTACAAAAATATTCTGAACACACTCCTAAGTTCCAAATCACCTAATGAAGCTATCTGAGCCACAAAATCCCATTCCGAGGTCGTTTCCCAATAAGTCAACTCTCAGTTGACTTTTCCTATTATTAGGCTATCTTTAAATACTAAGTTACTGAATTCTCATTTAACCATTCCGATTTCAAGCCTATCGACTCTAACGCATCAATAATAGAATAACCAATCCATGACAAGTCAATGACAACTATAAAAATGCAAGTTCTTCGTAACGACAGACCGGGTCCTTACATTCTTCCTCACTTAAACATACTTTCGTCCTCGAACGTTCCTAGAGCTGTTCCAACACCACCAAAAAATTATTGTGTAACCTTCCATGCACATATTCGGAGGTGATCCCATGTCACCTTACCCCATCTACGTCCGGTAACACAACATAACTGAAACTTCATTATCAAATCCTGACCCATAGACCTTAAAACCAAGTTTCCATTTCTGAAATAATTTACAAGTTCAATTTCCACGACTATAAGCTGAAATAGTCTGAACAAGTTGTATCAACCCATATCCATAACTCAAGATGAAATCACATAATATACCGCGTGGCTCAACCAGTCATCGCGATAACTCTTAACCACAACAGCTGTTCAAACAACTCAATACTGGTACATACCCGCTTATCAAACCATGCCTCGTTCTAACACTTCCATATACTGTCGATGAAGAAAGAAACACGTGTAACCCAGTAACCATTCGCCCGATCAGTATCAATACCATCTAGAGCCCTAAATTGTGCACTCAATAACCACATACCAAGAGTTCAATTCATTAAATAAAAAAAGACTCGCACGAGAGGGCTATCCTGCCACTAACACTTACCATTACCACATCATACTAAAAGTCTGATACACATCGTGAAACCATATCACACAAATCCGACACCAAGGATCATACCTCTACCTAACTGAGCTGCAAAGCGTGATCCCATCCAACCGCTGGACCACATGACACACACAAACCACCTTGCTCAAAATCAATAACCATGAGAAATTCGACATCAATTACTCAAAGTGAATTTCCATAATCACGGGAGAAAATTGGACGATACCATGCCACCTGAACCACCAATAACGTGACCAACCCGTCTCAATCCTAATAAGCCCAATTAGGACCGCACCCTATGCATATACAACCAATGATCACAACTCCTCGAACACTGAAAGGTAACTCATAGATCACTCCAAAACACGAATAAGCTCAATGACAATCAAATGGTACATCCCTCAACAATAGCATTTCTGAGTCAACAATTCCGACTCGGTGCAGACCACACACCCATACCGGCCTACCAATAACTCTAAGTCAACTCTGGTCACCCTATAACAAGTAGATAACTCTCCGAACGTTCATAATGATTGAATCATGACATATACTAACACATGACTAGCTTGCTCATATCCTCGTAGTTCACAACTACAAAAATAATCTGTTCATGAAAACTCCCAGTCTCAATATCCATGAGGCGCACCAATTACCATATCTGATCCCAATTCTACCGCTCAAATTTATAACACGCCCCTAATACTTTATCATTCCGCGAGGGATACCCCCATAATTCCTCTGTGTCACCAAGAAACCTTGAATATCAGTAGTCGATCCAACAAAAGCGCGTCGTAACACCAATAAAACACTCTTATTCAACACATTGCCTTAAACACATTGTCTTTAATGAATGTATACTCTCATCCAGCCACCCAATAGTGGTATCCTTTACCTAATCATCTGAAGCTGCCAGTTCTGACTTTCCTTCTAGAACTGAACCGTGACCTCACATATGTCACTCTCTACTATACACAAAATACTGCATACACCATGCAATCCTGTGATAAATATGAGAACTTCATGCTCCCTTCCTAGCCACAACAACTACGTACCCAGCTAGCCAAGAACTTTCCATTCGATCCCATCTAGAAACAAAATCACTATACATCACCTGGCCCTTACGCCCGTAGAAATATACATCTTCAACCGTGGTAGAAACAAATAAGAACTCCTGAATCACACTTGTACAACACCAAACCTTCAGGACTGAATCCTTCTAACTCAACCAAGCTATGCATGCCACCAAATTCCAAGAGAATTGCTAATAAACACCTGTAACAACTCATTACCTTATAAACACCCAAAGAACTAACCATATCCCTTATTATCCCGATCCAACCTACTACCAAGCTGTCCTATTTATTCAAGTTCCTTCTGACTTACCTTCGAATTGATACTTCTTCTTGCCATAATACCATAATTCTCAATCCCGACTCACCGCACGAAAACCGTGTATAAAAAAATATGTCGTCTAAGGCTCATAGTCCGCTGAACACTCCCTCAATTATCCCCAAATGTACCATATTAGAAATACTTACCCTGAAGAGACTTCCTACGAATTTATAGTCATTACCTTCACTTTCCTGATACTGGTGGATAGAATCCATGATAATGCAAATACACCACAAGCCTTGATACCTTTCCCGTAATCTTAGTTCTATCTCTTCTTACACCTTGATGATCCTAAATCTCTACATATAACATTGAATCCGTCTGAACCATTCTCGAACGCCATTTACTCTATGAAATTTCAATTACACTAACCAAGTAAATAGAACGACCTGACCCCGCTTGCAATCCACATACCAGGAAGGTAATCCACACCTTTGAAGCAACAAGCACGCTCATACATTGCACATTCTACACTTAC
>MDKI01235936.1:0-10206 GCA_005239505.1 Nicotiana paniculata
GATAACATATCATGATATATTTTATTTGGTAACGATATTGTGCTAATTAACTAAATCAACGACCATCGATCAAAAACTTGAAATGTGGAGAAGCACTATAAAAAAATAAAGATTTTAGAATAGATAGAAGTAAGACCGAATGTACGATGATGTTTGGCTAAAAATCTACGTTTTTGCATATAATTTACCTTGTATTATACCTCGATCTTGTTAATTTTTATGTGAATATTTGTGACTAGAGCTTAATACTGTTATTTATATGTGTAGGAGTCAATTGGAAGTGATTTGGAAAGTTTTCATGCAAAGTGAAGGGAAACTGATTAGGAGAAGCCCAAGCCGCCCCAACAAATCCTAGCCGCAATAAATACATCAAGAAAACGTGCTTTTAGGGGGAGGGGGCACTATTTTTCAAGGAGAGAAGACTTTGGAAACATTATTTGGAGGCAAGAACATCACGTGTAACAACTTTTGGAGGAGAAAATCGTCGAGTACTTCATTCCTTCATCTTTTCTTTGTAATTTATGTATGCAAAATACTTGGAAAATTGTTACTACAAACATGAGTGGCTAAGCACTCTAGTTTCTAGGATTGTGGTTGACATGATTATTAACATTTATTAATTAGATCTTCGTTAATTCGGTTTATCATCTTGTGGCTGTTTCTTTAATACTAGTTTTAACTTGTGAATTGTTGTAGCTACCAATTCACTCTACTATCTATGCTATGCTTGGGAAAGCTGTGTTTAAATTAGAGTAGAATTAAAGAGAGCTTGTTTTTGAACCCGTGGCTCGGGGAACGATTTCGTGTTTAGGATAGGAATATACCTAACAGTCTTGCTTAGTTGAATACTGTATTATAGTCGTTCATGATAGACTCAATACCATAGGAATATAGGATTGATATATTGTGGATAGGCGAGTGGTATTGTAGGAACATGTCATTCATATAAACGATCCGGTCAATTAGCAACCATTGATAATCTGGATTAACAAGTGTGGTTATTAAACTTAATAGGATTGATAAACCGACCACAACCCTGGAATCTTCATATCCTCTAAGTGAAATCCAAAACTCACGTTTGCATCCCTGATAAACTAGCTAATTAGTTGTTCAATCTTTGCAAAAGTAGTTTAGTAGATAAACAACATTTTTAATTATATTGGACATTTAATTGATTTTAGTTAGCATAGTTAATAATTAATCTAAGTGTCTGTGTGTTCGACATCCGACTTTCGAGTCACTTTATTACTTGACGGACACGTATACTTAGGGAACCAACAAGTTTTTGGCGCCGTTGCCGGGGACTTAGTTATTGATTGTTTTTCTAAGTTAAGCTTTTAATTGATTTCTGTTCAAGTTTTTTAATTTTCATATTTAGTTATTTTTCTAAATTAGACTTTTATTTTTATCTTTACAGGTTTTGTTTATTTTTTCTTTTTGTAAATATTTTTATTTTTATAACAATTTGATTTTTCGCTTAGTGCGTTCATAGTTCTCTCAACATGACATTTGGGGATGAACTATCCGGAGGTAAGATAATCGACGAAGACACTAGGTTGACAGAAGACTTTTATGGCCCATCTTTTTGGGCTTGACATGACCTAAACTATGGGAGGTCTGAATTTGAATACGGGAGTAAGGGTTGGTATTGGGACGGATATTCACGATTAAGAGAATATGCGGAACGATGTTATCTTCTAACAAAGTTAGTGAATGATTGGTCGAGAGAGAGAGAGAGTTGATCTTGCACACAAAATTGATAAGTTTGGCTTGGCTTTGCACAACTTGGATGCAGATTTGGGTGCAAAGGTCGATGTGTTCAACACCCAACGATTTAATGATGAGTTCTGTGAAACTGAAAAAAATCTTCTAGACCAAATTGAGGATTTGTCACGATCCGATTTACCCTCCGAAAGGTGTCGTGACGGCACCTAGTCTCTACGTCTAGGTATGCCTAAATTTGTGGATGAAACTTAATTAAATACAATAAAAATAAAGACAGGAAAAGAAAAGTCTAGATAAGCATAACATCGCCACTCGGCATGTACAATATATATACCCCAAGACCCGGGTTGTCACAACACAGTCACAAGCTTCTATACTATTATAGCTCTATACAAATCCGGAAAAGAAAATTCATAGGAAGTGTCTCTATAAGATGGAATGGAAGGTGACTCGGAGGATTCTGCAGACGCGGCAGAAATACCTTACGGTCTCCTCGATGAAGCTGCAACGACCACTAGCCACGCGGCTGAGAACTCGAACTTGGATCTGCACACGAAAAATATGTGCAGGGAAGGGCATGAGTACACCACATTTGGTACCTAGTAAATGCCAAGCCTAACCCCAGTCAAGTTGTGACGAGATCAGGTTAAGGCTCCACTGGATTTATAAATAAAGCAGTATAAATAGTACGGAAGAGAAATAAGTTCTAAAGTAGACAGTTAACAGAATAATTTGAAACAAAACAGTAAAATGGAGACCTCGGCTCAACACAAAGTATATCACAAAGTGGAATCTCCCGGGATACCGTCCCGTAGTTCCAAACGATTATGCGGTACAAGGGGATCTCCCGAAATACGTCCGTAGTCTCAAAATAAATATGCAGTACATGGGGGTCTCCCAAAATACGTCAGTAGTCCCAAAGTAAATATGCAGTATAGAGGGATCTCCCAAAATACGTCTGCAGTCCCAAAGTAAATATGCAGTACATGGGGATCTCTCGGAATACGTCTGTAGTCCCAATTTAAATATGCTATGTAGGATGAATAACAAGCATGATATCGAATTTACACAGTTTATACTAATCACAGATAAGTTAACTAACCATGGCACACAGAAAATCAAGTAGGCAATTAAGCACGTAAGCATGCTTTCCTAATTTAAACTACACAATATATCATATGAGAGAAAGTTCGTAGAAGAGAAGATCATTTATGCTTTAGTAAGGGAAAAATGAGATTTTTGAAATAACGGCCCGTGTACGTACTCGTCACCTCACGTACACAGCGCCCACACAACATTTAGCATCAATTATCCTAAGGGGGAAGTCCCCAACACAAAGTTAGGCAAGCCACTTACCTCGACTGCTCAACTCAACCCGAGATCACGTTCTTGCCACGAGTACCCGACTCCAAATGGCCCAAATCTATTAAATTCAATTGCATAATGTAAATACAACTTTAAGAAATTAATCTAACTAATAAATTCGAAGCTAATACGCGAATTTAGGAAAATCGCCGAAAAAGTCCCCAGGGCCCACGTCTCGGAATCGGGTAAAAGTTACAAATTTCGGACACCCGTTCACTCACGAGTCTAACCATACAAAATTTATTCGAATTGGATACCAAAATCTCGATCAAAACTCAAAAACTCGGTCTAAGAACTTTATCCAATATTTTCCTAATTTTTCACCCCAAATTCGAAATTAAAGGATGAATTTAAGCATAAATTCGTAGAAATTAATCAAAACCAAGTAGGAATTACTTACCCAAATCTCCCAGGTGAAAATCTCTTAAAAGATCGCCAATCCCCGAGCTCTCAAGTTTAAAATATGAATTTTAGCTTAAACCCTCGATTTGGGTATTTAAATTTCTGCCCAGGCACACACTCAGTTCGATCGGGGGACGCGATTGCGAAGAGTAAACCATAGGCGCCTCAGAAATGCACTACGCGATCACGGAAGACCTCATGCGACCGCGTAGAGGAACACTCCTATCCACTGCTGCTTCATCACTTCTATGCGAACACGGCCTAGACCCATGTGTTCGCGATTCAACCACTGACACACCTACGCGTTCGCACACATGATCATGCAAACGCAATGAACAATTCTCCCCCTCCCCCAGGACTAGCAAGCCTACGCGATCGCGGTGCCCTTCACTTGATCGCATAGAAGGACACCAGCACCAGCAGAAAAATCCGATCTCTTCTAAGTCCAAAATTAGCCCGTTGAGCATCCGAAACACACCCTAGGCCCCCCGGGACCTCAACCAACCTACTAAACAGTCCTAATACCTCATTCAAACTTAGTCAAGCCTTCAAACCACATCACATAATGCCAAAAACAAGAATTATACATGGATTCAAGCCTAAGAACTTAAAATTTTTCAAAAATCTACAACCGATGCCAAAACACGTCAAAACTAGTCCGAATGACCTCAAATTTGACACACATGTCACAAATGGCACTATTGACCTACAACCACTTTCGGAATCCCATTCTGAGCTCGATATCAAAATTTCACCCATCGATCGAAATCACCGAAATTCTAACTTTCGCCAATTCAAGCCTAACTCTACTACATACCTTGAAAACATATTCCGGACGCGCTACTACCCCGAAATCACTCAACGTAGCTAACGAAGTCAACAAAATTCCATTCCGGACCCGTCTTCACACAATTCCAACTACGATTCGATTTCTAAGTCTTAAACCCATATTTAGGGACTATGTGTCCCAAAACTCTCAGAATTCCATGCTAATCACTCCGTAAAGACCCAAAAGCATAAACAAATATAGGGAAAGCAGTTATTAGGGGATCGAGGCGCTAACTCTCAAAACGACCTATCGGTTCGTTACATTCTCCCCCTTTTAAGAAAATCGTTCGTCCTCGAACGAGTATAAGGACATACCTGAAGCTGTGAAAAGATGAGGGTATTTGCTGCACATATCCTGCTCGGTCTCCCAGGTCGCCTCCTCGACCGGCTGACCCCTCCACTGAACCTTTACTGATGCAATATTCTTCGACCTGAGCTTTCTGACCTGCCTATCCAAAATGGCTACTGGCTCCTCAACATAAGATAGATCCTTGTCTAACTGGACTGAACTGAAGTCCAATATATGAGCCGGATCACCGTGATACTTCCGGATCATAGAGACGTGGAATACCGGATGAACTCCTACTAGGCTGGGAGGCAAGGCAAGCTCATAAGCAACCTCCCCAACACGCCGCAATATCTCAAAAGGACCAATGAATCTCGGACTCAGTTACCCCTCTTACCGAACCTCATGACGCCCTTCATAGGCGATACCCGAAGCAAAACCCAATCGCCAGCCATAAATGCCAAATCACGAACCTTCCGGTCCGCATAACTCTTCTGTCTAGACTAAGCTGTGCGAAGTCTCTCCTAAATCACCTTCACCTTGTCTAGGGCATCCTGGACCAAATCTGTACCCAACAATCGGGCATCGTCCGGCTCGAACCATCCCACTGGAGACCGGCACCGTCTACTATACAAAGCCTCATACGGTGCCATCTGAATGCTGGACCGGTAGCTGTTATTATAAGAAAACTCTACAAGTGGCAAGTATTGGTCCCATGACCCTCCAAACTCCATCACACAGGCACAGAACATATCCTCAAGAATCTGAATCCTGCACTTGGACTGCTCGTCCGTCTGAGGGTGAAAGGTTGTACTCAACTCCACCCTGGTGCCTAACTCCTGCTGAACGGCTCACCAGAACCGTGAAGTGAATTTTGTACCTCTGTCTAAAACGATAGATACTGGAATACCGTGAAGGCGGAAAATCTCCCTGAGATAAATCTCAGCCAACCTCTCTAAGGACTATGTGGTTAACACTGGAATGAAATGGGCTGACTTGGTCAGCCGATCCATAATCACCCAAATAGCATCAAACTTTCTCAAAGTCCGAGGAAGTCCAACTACAAAGTCCATGGTGATCCGCTCCTACTTCCACTATGGAAGCTCAATCTACTGAAGCAACCCTCCTGGTATCTGATGTTCATATTTAACTTGCTGACAGTTGAGACACTTGGCCACAAATCCAACTATGTCCTTTTTCATCCTTCTCCACCAATAGTGTTGTCTCAGGTCCTAGTACATCTTCGCGGCACCCGGATGATTGGAGTACCGCGAGCTATGGGCCTCCTCCAGAATAAACTCCCGGATCCCCTCTACATTGGGCACACAAATACGACCCTGCATTCTCGTCACGCCATCATCACATGTAGACACATCTCTGGCATCACCTCGCTGAACCCTGTCCTGAAGAACCAGAAGGTGGGGATCATCATACTGGAGCTCTCTGATACGGTCTAAAAGAGAAGACCGGGAAACCACACAAGCTAATACCTGGCTAGGCCTCTAAAATATCCAACCGCACGATTTGGCTGGCTAAAGACTGAACATCCAAGGCTAAAGGCCTCTCAGCTGCCGGAAGATATGCCAAGCTTCCCAGACTCTCCGCCCGGCGACTCAAGGCGTCGGCCACTACATTGGCCTTCCCCATGGTGATATAATATAGTTATATCATAGTATTTAAGTAGATTAAGGTCCTTCTGCCTGAACAAGTGCTGCAAACTCCGGCGATTAGTGTAAATCTCACAGGGAACACCGTACAAATAATGACGCTAGATCTTCAGGGCATGAAAAATAGCTGCTAACTCGAGGTCATGAACCGGATAATTCTTCTCATGCACCTTCAACTTCCTGGATGTGCAAGCAATCACCCTACCGTCCTTCATCAATACTGCTCCAAGGCCAATCCTTGAGGCATCACAATAGACAGTGTAGGACCTCGAACCTGTAGGAAACACTAGGGTCGTAGTCAAAGCTGTCTTGAGCTTCTGAAAGCTCTCCTCACACTCCTCGGTCCACCTGAACGGAGCACCCTTCTGGGTCAGTCTGGTCATAGGTGTTGCGATAGATGAAAATACCCCTACAAAGTGACGGTAGTACCCTGTCAAACCAAGGAATATGCGAATCTCCGTAGATGATGACGGTCTAGGCCAACTCTGCACCGCCTCCACCTTCTTTGGAACTACTTTGATCCCATCACAAGACACTATGTGGCCCAAGAATGCCACTGAATCAAGCCAGAACTCACACTTAGAGAATTTTGCATACAATCTCTTCTCTCTCAAAGCCTGAAGCACGGTCCTTAAGTGATGCTGAATATACCAGGATGTCGTCAATAAAAAAAATGATAAAGGAATCAAGATAAGGCTGGAACACGCTGTGCATCAAATGCATAAAAGTTGTTGGGGCATTGGTCAGCCCAAATGACATGACAAGAAACTCATAGTGACAATATCTGATCCTGAAGGCGGTCTTCGGGATGTCTGATTCCTGAATCTTCAACTGATGATAGCCAGATCGCAAGTCAATCTTGGAGAATACTCTGGAACCTTGTAATTGGTCGAATAAATCATCAATGCGAGGCAAAGGATACATGTTCTTCACTGTAACCTTGTTCAGCTGTCGATAATCAATACACATACGCATGGAGCCATCCGTTTTCTTCACACACAAAACTGGAGCACCCCAAGGCGATACACTAGACCTGATGAAACCCTTATCAAGCAACTCCTGTAACTGCTCCTTCAACTCCTTCAACTCAGGAGGAGCCATATGGTAAGGAGGAATAGAAATGGGCTGAGTGCCCGGTAACAAATCAATGTCAAAATAAATATCTCTGTTGGGCGGCATACCCGGAAGATCAGTTGGGAATACATCAGGAAAGTCCCTCACTACTGGGACTGACTCAACTGGAGGGGTATCAACACTGACATCTCTCACATAGGCCAAATACGCATCACACCCCTTCTCAACCATCCGCCGAGCCTTAAGAAATGAAATGACCCTGCGGGGAGTATACTCTAAGGTACCTCTCTACTCTAGTCTCGGCAAACCTGGCATAGACAGCGTCACGATCTTAGCGTGAAAATCAAGAATAACATGCCCAAGATAACATCAGAATCTACCATACTGAGTAATAATAAATCAACTTTGGTCTCAAAACCACTAAGAGTAATCAAACACGGCCGATATACGCGGTCCACAATTAGAGAGTCTCCCACAGGGGTAGATACATAAATAGGGGAACTGAAAGAATCCCGAGATATCCACAAATATGGAGCAAATAAAAGGACACATATGAATACGTAGAGCCTGGGTCAAATAATACTGATGCATCCCTATGACAGACAAGGACAATACCTGTGATGACTGAATCTGAAGCAACGGCCTCGGAACGGGATGGAAGGGCATAGTATCTGTCCTGGCCTCCCCCTCTAGGGCGACCTCTACCTCCCCAACCTCCACCTCGAGCTGGCTGAGGAGGTGGAGTGGCAGTTGGGGCTGGACGAATAGCCGGAGGACCCAGCAGAGCACGTGGAGGCTGATAAGATTGTGGAGGTGCACCCCTCCTGGCCCTAGGGCAATCTATAATCATGTGACGAGTGTCACCACACTCAAAACAACCCCTCAGCGGACGCTAGGGCTGAGACTGAATAGGAGCTGGCCTGCTGGGCGGGCCGGTAATAGCACCTCGAACTGGAGGCATACTGGATAATGTGGTGCATAATAGGCCTCCTGAGGTCTAGGAGGAGCTGGAATACCGCTGGCTGCTGGAAGAGCTGAATGAATAGGGTGACCAACAAAGCCCCTACCATAGCGTGCTCTTAGTGCACGAGCTCCTAAAAAATGGCCAGTCTCTCGAGACCTCTTGGCCTCTCTCTCCTATCGGTCCTGGGTAAATCTTCCCTCTACTCTCCTGGAAATACTCACTTCCTGCTGATAAGTGATATCCATCTCCAACTCTCTGTCCATACTTTTCCAAATACTAGGGTGAAGTCCCTCAATGAAGCGGCGAACCCTCTCTCTGACTGGGGCAACCAAAGCTGGTGCATGCCGAGATAGCTCATTGAAAAGGACTGCATACTCCGACACAATCATGCTACCTTGGTGCAACTGCTCGAGCTCTGCACGCCAAGCATCCCTGAGGCTCTGAGGGACAAACTCAAGCAAAAACATCTCTGAAAACTGAGTCCAAGCGAGTGAAGCTGCCACATCCGGA
Organism: Nicotiana paniculata; assembly: GCA_005239505.1. NCBI lineage: Eukaryota > Viridiplantae > Streptophyta > Magnoliopsida > Solanales > Solanaceae > Nicotiana > Nicotiana paniculata. The sequence continues at coordinate 8,822 of MDKI01235936.1, forward strand.
CTACTCAGCTCATAGGCACGCCACCACTGATAAGACGCTCCCCTCAGCTGGAAAGCAGTGAAAGAAACCCCACTCATCTCAACAATTCCCATAGTGCAGAGAATACGATGACACTTCTCAAGAAAACCCAGAGCGTTCGAAGCTAGTCCGCTGAAAATAGGTGGGTGGTACTTCTTGTACCTCTCAAGTCTAAGCTGCTCTGCCTTAGAAGCGGCTACCCTAGCATGATTCTGAGTCGGAGCCACCGGGGCATAGGAATGAACTCTAGGGCCTGATCAACCTGGACCCTCTGCTCAGGAGTGCAGGCAGCGGGAGTTTGTGCCCCTCCCCCGGCCTGAGATATAGCGGGAGCTATCGGAAGTAGTCCAGCCTGAGCAAGAGTGATGAACATGCTCATGAACTGAGATAAAGTCTCTTGTAAGGCTGGAGTATCAATAGGAATCTTCGATCCTGACCCTCCAGCTGGAGCTACTAGGGGCTCCTCTGTCGCAACTCTCGCAGGTGCTCGAGCTGCACCGCGTGCTCGTCCTCTACCCCTACCCCTGCCTCTGGTGGCTCTGGCTGGGGGCTGCGGTGCCTGGTCGTCGGTCTGTCCGGTACGGGTCCTAACCATCTGTGAGAAAGAATAGAATAGAGTTTTAAAATATTTGATGTCAATAACTCGCACGACAACGAAATCCAAAGCATGTGATTGTTCTTAACAGTTACATAGCCTCCCGAAGATAGATACAGACGTCTCCGTACCGATTCGCGAGACTCTAATAAACCGGCTCGTGATTTGTGACTCCTATGAACCTAGACTCTCTAATACCAACTTGTCACGACCCGATTTACCCTCTGAAAGGCGTTTTGACGACACCTAGTCTCTACAACTAGGTAAGCCTAAATTTGCGGATGAAACTAATTAAATATGATAAAAGTAAAGACAGGAAAAGAAAAGTCTAGATAATCATAACATCACCGCTAGGCATGTACAATATATATACCCAAGACCCGGATTTTCACAACATAGTCACAAGCTTCTATACTATTATAGCTCTATACAAATCCAGAAAAGAAAATACATAGTAAGTATGTCTATAAGATGGAATGGAAAGTGACTCTGAGGATTCTGTGGACGCGGTAGAAATACCTTACAGTCTCCTCGATGAAGCTGCAACGACCATTAGCCACGTGGCTGAGAAACCACACGCGCCTCAGAAATGCACTACGCGATCATGGAATCCCTCATGCGACCGCGTAGAGGAACGCTCCCATCCATTGCCGCTTCATCACTTCTATGCGAATGCAGCCTAGACCCACGCGTTAGCGATTCAACCACTAACACCCCTACGTGTTCACACACATGATCATGCGAACGCAATGAAAAATTCTCCCCCCCCCCC
>MDKI01253814.1:0-22610 GCA_005239505.1 Nicotiana paniculata
ACATAAATTGAAAAATATACAAAACAAGATATTAATAATACCCAAGTTAATACATGTATTATCTCTAATACAGCCGACCAAACGACACTTCGTGTTGAACAAGAGCGGTTAACACTCTCATGACAAGTGTCGTAAATCGTACTAAGCCCAACAAGACGAAAAGAACTTTGGTAACTTAAAATATATTTTTCTTTTCTATTTTTGCTTTAAGGATTCTGTATCCAAAGTTAGTAGTTCAAGCAATTTAAATACATGCAAATAAGATATACTATGTCGATTATTAGACTTCTACTTAATTATATTAACACATAACTAAAAGACTTAGCAATCTTCCTTAGCATACATTGAAGGGAAGTGTTTGAATGTACTATTGCAAAAAAATAAAAATAAAAATTTGACTATTGCAAAACTTTTGTATTTTCTTTTGTTGAGCATTATCCTATTTGTTGAATGAAGATTCGTTCTTTCAAATTACCAATACTAAGACTAATATAAGAAATAGAGTAGTAAATTATTTCGATTGTTATTGAGTTGCACCAAGGATCCGCGCTCAGCCCCTTCTTATTTGACCTGGCGATGGATGCACTCACACACCATATTCAAAGGAAGGTTCCATGGTGTATGTTGTTCGCTGATGATATAGTTCTGATTGATGAGACGCGAGCTGGCGTTAACGAGAGGCTGGAGGTTTGGAGACGGACCCTTGAGTCTAAATGTTTCAAGTTGAGTAAGACTAAGACATAATATCTGGAGTGGAAGTTTAGCGACGTGACGGAGGAAGCAGACTTGGATGTGAGGCTTGACTCTCAAGTCATTTCCAAGAGAGGAAGTTTCAACAAAGGGGAACTATTCGTATTTTGTTTTGGTTCTGCTTATCGGGGCGGGTTTCCTTATTTGTTGCTTCAATTATGGGTGAGTTTCATAATTAGCACTCTATTTATGTGTTTCCCCTGATGGGAGATTCTACGAGTGATAGCCCGTGTTTATCATTTGTTTTTATTCATTATTGAGAGTTGTGAGTCTAGAAGTCAGTTCTTGTTGTCCATTATGGTAGGTTTTGATGTGAATCCTGAGTATTCTTGGTTACGATTTGTGATTTGGTACTTTACCTAGGTGAGTTTTTAGTAAGTGTTATGATTTTATTGGCATAATTGAGTTAGTGGAAGATTCCAATTGGTATGATGTGTATTCGACTTATGATTAAGAGTTGAGGGTGAGACCCTCGCGATCCCATATAATTTGATATATTTGAGCCTGGCTGCATGTCGCGGTGGAGAGTTATACCAGGATGAGATCCTTATGATTTGTTCATGTACTTTGATTTTCCCTTTTAATTGATTCATAGTATGGTACTGATAGAGAGTTGTGCATGTCGGGCTTGTTTGATATTTCTCTTATGTGTTTCTCTTTTCATATTTATTCCTTTTCATCTTGTGCTTATTTGAGTTTAGTTTACGGGGTGTGTGCCCAGTAGCGTTAGATGTGACTTCTTGATCTGGGTGTATAGTTATGAAGTTTTCATGTTTCTTGCATCATTGTCAGCGTTTTAGAGGTTTGAAACGGGTTCCTATCGGATATGAGGCTAATTGTCGGTGCTGGTTTTGATTACGGGCAACTATTCTGATCAGAAATGTTATGATAGGTCTATATGTGGTGTGTCATGTTAGATGGTCGTACCTTGTGGGTGTAAGCATAAGTTGATATAGCTGGTTGAGACTGATACCGGGTATAGATTTAGAATCGAGTCTTTTGGAGATGAATGGAAGGTGAGAATTTTGACTCTGACGCTTATCGGTGTTGGTAGAAAGGCTAAATTACAGTTGAGATGGTGTCGTCGGGATTATATGGATTGGGGTGACGTGGGATCACCCATGGGTGTATGTTGGAGGTGTGCATTCAATGATTTGAAGACTTCGAAGTGATTCTTGGCACGTACGACGACGAACATTTGTTTAAGAGGTGGAAGATGTAACGACCCGGCCGGTCGTTTTGAGAATTTAAGTTCCGTTTTGCAGTATAAGGTATTGAGCGGAGTCGTATTATGTGTATTGACTTGCGTGCATGGTTGAATTTAGTTATATGATTCGGAGTCAAATCGGAAGAAGGATTCAAGTTTTGGAAGCTTAAGCGGTAAGAGTTGACCGGAATTTGACTTTTGTGTAAACGGCTCCAGAATGGGTTTTGGACGATTTCAGCAGCTTTGTATGGTGATTTTGGACTTAGGCATGCATCGGGATTTGGATTTGGAGGTCCGGGTGATTGGAAGCATTTCGACGAAAGTTGGAAAAGTTAGAGTTTGAAGGTGGAGAGGTTTGACCAAGAGTTGACTTTGGTGATATCGGCGTCGGAATGCCATTCCGAGAGTTAGAAAAACTCTGTTATATCATTTGGGACTTTCCTACAAAATTTGACGTCATTCCAGGTTGGTTTGATAGGTTTCAGTGCGAGTTTTAGAAGTTGAAAGATTTGAAAGTTTATAAGTTCGATTCTTGGCGCGATTTGTAGTTTTGACATTGTTTGATGTGATTTGAGACCCCGAGTGAGTCGGTGTCAGGTTATAGAACTTGTTTGTGTGTTTAGACGGGGTCCCGGGGGACTCGAGTGTGTTTCGGATGGGCTACGGGTCATTTTCTCCTATTTTTGAACTGCTCTTTCTGTCATCTCATGTTCTTCTTCGCGATCGCGAAGTGCCTTTCGCGTTCACGAAGTGTTTCTATTTACCACCTAATATTTCTTCTTCGTGTTCGCATCCTCCCTTCCGCGTTCGCGTAGTAGAAACCAGGCCCTCAGCACTGGTGGTCATTACTCTTCGCGTTTGTGTGCCCCTTACGCGTTCACGTAGGTTCCCGTTCCCTTGTTCTTCGTGTTCGCGTCTCTTCACTCGCGTTCGCGAAGGGTTTTCTAGGAAGCCTCGTTTTTCTTCTTCCCGAACGCGGCCCTTCCTACGCATTCGCGATGCACACTCGTCTGGGCAGAATATAAGATTTTTAAATTGACGATTAGGCCATTTTTATCATATTTTGACTTGTAGAGCTCGGTTTTGAGCGATTCTTTGTGAATTTTTCACACAAATCAATTGGGTAAGTGTTCTTCACCTAAAATTTATTATATTCCATGATTTTATCTTTATTTTATCATTTAATTTGTGGTTTGAGTTGAGAAAATGGTGGTTTTTGAAGAAAATTTTAAAAAATGAAAAATCATGATTTGAGGGACGAATTGGTATCGGAATTTGATAATTTTAGTATTGTTGAACTCGTATCGGAATAGGTGTTTGAGGATTTTTGTAAAAAATTTCGGGTTCCAAGGTGCGGGCCCGGAGGTCGACTTTCCGGTCGATTTTTAGATTTTGATAAAGATTGAGTCTTTTTTATCCGGAATAGTTTCTTATGAGATTCATTTGTGCTTTGAAGTTATTTTGGTTATATTTGAGCCGTGCGGGGGTCATTTCACCCGAGAAGTTCATTTTAGAGTATCGGTTTGTCTTCTTTGAGGTAAGTATCTTTCCTAACCTTGTGTGGGAACTACTCCTTAGGATTTTAGTCTTCTATGCTGATTGTAGTCCGTGTACGCGAGGTGACGAGTACATGCTCGGACTTATATGTGGAAATTGGCCTTTTAGGGTTCTTAGGTCCTTGTGTTCACTGAATATGCAATTGTTTTTTTATGAATACATTTCTTAATGACTAGCTTCACCTCTACCTGCTTGAATTAGAACTAATTGCCTCATGATCCGCTCTTATTGTTTATTTGATTCATATGTGCCTTAATTGGAACTGTTATCTCTTCTATTTCCATGTTATCATTCCCCTAACTGCTTATCTTTATTTGAAGTTATAGTTATCTCTGTTGTAATTGTTCATCCTTAATTGAGATCATGGTTATCTATCCGCTATCTACCTTTAATGGAATTTGTCGTATCTTTTTCGTAATTGCCCAACCTTGAAAGAAGCTTAGATATCCTATGCGTTAGTTGACCTGCCGTTATTTGGAATTATTTGACTCGTGTTAGTTTCCTTGTTGTTGAACCGTACATCGTGGGACCGTTGTTACATATTGTTTCCTTCCCTGTTGAGTTGTTCTTATTACGCCTAGTATTCTTTATTATGGTTATTCCTTGTGAACTAGTTTTACCGTTTCTCATGATCGAAGGTTATTGAGTTTATTTACTTGCCGTATTTTGTATTATTTTCATTGTTGTTGTTGTACTTGTTGAGCTGATGCGCGAGGTTTCTGCCGTGCGGTTGTTGTTATTGTGATGCACGAGGTTTCTGCCATGTAGTTGTTGTTATGGGGTTGCACGAGGTTTCTGCCGTGCTATTGTTACTATTTATATTTGCACATGCGGCGTGACAAGGCGGTATATATATATGTGGGTAGCACATGTGGCGAGACAAGGTGGGAACATTATTATGCACGTGTGGTGAGACAAGGCATGCATTTACTTTACTATTGCACACGTGGCGAAACAAGGTGGGCTATGTCAGGGATTGGTTTGTGATGATTTGTGATGGCCTGGAGCATTCTTGTTGTTGATATTTGTGTATTGGTACACTTACCTGTGTGATCTTTATCTTATGAAAGTTGTTAGAAAACATTATACGTGATGTCCGTTCATTCTCTTATGCTTACTAGTTGGTATGAACTATGTTAGGATACTTGCAGAAGCATACACATAGTTAAGCACTCTTATCAGTTAAGAGGTTTTCTTGATATTATTGAGTATAGATGTACACCCTTGTTTACTTGTCTTCTATGTGAGAATGGCTCTATTTGGCACGTGAGTCGTCAGTGCGGTTATGAGGTGTAATCAGGGCACAAGATGCGAGGAGCTAGGGTTCAGGTTTTGAGATCCGTGAGTTGTGATTAGCCCGAGGTTCGGTACCTCATGGAGTTTATTTACTAAAACCTAATGTGAAAGTGGTCGTTGTTGTTGAGTTGTTACTTGTCCTTTCTTTATCTGTGGTTTTTGGATATAGGTTGTGTTTCCGTTCATTCTTCTATGTTATTATTATGGTATTCCTCTGATACTTGTTATTTTCCTTTATTATTGCAATTACCGTATTTTTGCCATTTCGTGTAGTCTTTATGTAGATATCATACTATGTTGTTCCTATACTTATTCTTGTTCAGGTTATTTAGTCCAGTAGGTGTCTTGACTGTTCCTCGTCACTATTCCACTGAGGTTAATCTTGATATTTACTGGTGTACCGCCGTGGTGTACTCATACTACACTTCTGCACATTTTTGTGCATATCCGAGTAATTGCGAAGTCAGTTGATATTTATCTAGTTGTGCGGATTGTTGCTCTGGAGACTCAAGGTAAACATGTTGCTGCATTCGCAGCTTCGGAGTCACCTTCCTATTTTGTATTCACATTGTATTTACCTATTTCCAAACCGTTGTATTTAGTAGTTGTAGCAAACTCTGTAGAGCTTATGACTTGTACTACCGATTTTGGGAATTGTAAATTTTATAATAAGTTATTTTTCAAAAATTGCTAGATGTTATTTGATTATTGTTGCTATTCAATAAATTTTACGCTTACCTAGTCCTTAAGATTAGGTTCCATCACGATACCCAATAGAGGGAAAATTAGGTCGTGACCTTGAGTCAATTATCCTGGGCGATGGGGAGATAGACGAGGATGCCATGCATCGTATAGGGGTGGGGTGGATGAAATGGAGGTTAGCGTCTGGAGTTCTGTGTGACAAGAATATGACGTCGAAACTTATGGGTAAGTTATACAGAGCGGTGGTTAGACCGGCCATGTTGTATGGGGCTGAGTGTTGGCTAGTCAAGAATTCTCATATCCAAAAGATGAAAGTAGTAGAGATGAGGATGCTGAGATGGATGGGTGGGCATGCTAACCTAGATAAGATTATGAATCAAGATCTTCGGGAGAAGGTAGGTGTGGTCCCCATAGACGATAAGATGCGGGAAGCGAGGCTTAGATGATTCAGGCACGTGCGTAGGAGAAGCCAAGATGCCCCGGTTAAGAGGTGCGAGCGGTTGGTTTTGGTGGCTATGAGAAGAGGTAGAGGGAATCCTAAAAAGTATTGACGTGAGCAGGCAAGACATTGTGCGATTTCAAATTTCCGAGGACGTGACTCTTGATAAGAATGTGTGGAGGTCGAGCATTAGGGTTGAAGGTTAGGAGGGAGTCGAGCGTTTTCTCCTTCGTACATGGGGTGGGGCTAGTCTGTTAGGGAATTATCTTGGTCTACTAGCAGTGTATGTGGTGTCCATACTATATTTCCATTTTTTACATAGTACCGTGGCATTATTACTGGTTGTTGTTATTGTTCTTCCATCTATTGTCTGTTTCCTATAATGCTTATATTATTTTTCTAATTTTTTTGTTGTTGTCACATATTCTATTTTCTATATTTTCATAAACTTGAGCTGATGGTCTCTCAGAAATAGCCTACCCCTCCGAGGTAAGGGGTAAGGTTTGCGTACATTCTACCCTCCTCAGACCTATTTGTGAGATTTTACTGGGTTGTTTTTGTTTTAGAGTAGTGAATTACTTACTAGTTTACCCAAATAAGGTTGGATAGACCTGATTCCTTTAGTTACCATTTCATGGACCAATAACACTTATAACCTTAATTTCAATTCATGTGAATATGGCAGAGGGCATCCTGGTGCACAAGGTATCCCGGTTCATGTAGGATACGAGAAAGAACCGTACTTTAAGAGGTGTGATGTATATAGCCTATCCTAATACAAGCACTAGTGGCTGCTTCCATGGCTCGATATTGTGACCTATAGATCACACATGTGAATGTGAAGCCAACTATTGAACCAAGAACGAGGTTAGACAGTGAAAAAGGTCCGCTCTTAGCATTTGTTTTTGTTCATCAATAAAATGGAAACACTTGTAAACTGAAAGAAAAATAATGTTTGTGTAACTATCAAGTCACTGTTGTATAATGTATAGATTTATTTGAAGAGATTAAGCAATAATAAGTTAACAACGTAAATATTTTTTACACTATCGGTGCACTTTAACAAGACCTATAAGATTTGATAACTTTGGCTGAACTAGCTAGTGCAATAGGGAAAAAGAGCTAAATGGTGCAATAATAGGATTGATCATAAGAATTATTCTTAATGGTGTCATACTTGGCATGTTACTATTCTGGTGATACTTAATCATTTCTCCCCCCCCCCCCCCCTCTCTTATCCCTCTCTCTATTTCTTTTTCTTCTTCTGTTTCTCCATCTACTTTGTGTTATTCTTCTTCCTCTTTTCCTCCTCCCTACCTTTCTATGCCGATGGTTTATTGGAAACAACTTCTCCACCTTCACTAGGTAAGAGTAAGGTATGTGTATACACTACCCTCCCCATACTCCACATGTGAGAATATACTGGGTATGTTGTTGTTATTGGTTTCATACTTGGCATGTAGTTCTTGTATTCTGGAAGAGAGAGGCAGGTGCAGTGGGGGAGGATTATCTCAACCACGTGGCAGGAATGCCACGTCGATCATCCTCAACTAGTCTATATTTATGTCAGAGTTAGATGCAACATCCTCCTTAGCAATACCTTCCTTCTATCATAAGTCCAAGAAGGCACGTCTACCGCGACCCCGGAAGATGAGTCCTCCTCGCGCCTCAGAAGGGCAGGGCCTTCATTATGCACCACGCCCTCAGTCGTTCCCTCGACAGTACACATGTCCGTTTCCTCCAAGTGAGGGGACTCACGACTCGCCTCGGGTTTGTCTCCAATATGTACTGCGTCTTTTTCTCGAAGGACAAAACCACAACCTCCCACATCTGTGGCCATCGGCCCTCTCCTCCCGTATCCACGGCTCTTCTCTTACGAGACATTAGACCACAGTCGTCAGGAGAGACATCTTCCTCATAAACTAACAAGTGGATTTGGGGAGCATGAGTTGCAGATGGAATGAAGATGGACTCCATAACTACGACGGTAGAAGTTGAGACTGATACAGACGTTGTAGTAGTTGTGTAACGAACCGACTTGTCATTTTAAGAATTTATGCCTCGTTCAGTGACTTAAGGTCCTGAGAAGCTTCGTAATATGTATTATGACATGCGTGTGTGGTCGAGTTTAGTTTTCGGAAGATTCAGAATTAAATTTAAAGAAAAATTCTCATTTTGGAGCTTAAATGGAAAGAGATGACCGGAGAGTGACTTTTGAGCAAACGACCTCAGAATGGAATTTTGATGATTTCACTAGATTCTTATGGTGATTTCGGACTTAGGCATGTGTCCAGATTTGGATTTGGAAGTCCGTAGGGCAATTCGGCCCATTTTGGCGGAAATTGGAAAATAGAAGATTTTTGAAAGTTTGACCGAGAGTTGACTTTTTTATATCAGGGGTGGAATCTGCTTATACAAATTGAAACAACTCCATTATGTCATTTATCACTCGTGTGCAAAATTTGAAGTCATTTCGGATTGATTTGATACGTTTCGACGCAAAATATAGAAGTTGGAAGATTTGAAAACTCATAATTTGATTTGATGTCGGCGTTGGTTGACGTGGTTTGAAGCCTCGGCTAAGGTCGTATTTTATTTTGTGACATGTTGGTATAATTGGTTAATGTCCCGAGGGCCTCGGGTGAATTTCGGAAGGTAAACATAATGGATTTCGGACAAAGAGGGTTGCTGGAAATTTCTGTTGCAGAGCTGTTCGCCAGAAATTTCTGGTGCATGGAGTCAACTTTGGAAGATTATATATCTCAATCTATAAAGAATCGGAAAGTTATCAAAATATGAAAGTTGTATCCCTTTGATTCTAGTTTCCAGAAAGTTAAACCATTTATAATTTGAACATTTTTACAGAAAGTTATGATGGATTTAATGAAGGCTGGTAAAGCAGTTTCGCCAGAAATTTCTGATGCATGGAGCCGACTTTGAAAGCTTACATCTCAATATCCATAAGAAATCGGAAAATTATCAAAAGATGAAAGTTGTATCTATTTGATGTTAGTTTCCATAAAGTTAAAGCATTCATCATTTGGACATTTGTATACAAAGTTATGATCGATTGAATGAAGGTTGGTGCTAGCAAGTTCTTGTGTGGACTTTTAGTGACGGAAAATGGATTTTTAGTGACGGATGGGCAGAAACTTGAGGACCAAAATTGGTCATTTCCTTCATTTCGTTTTGGATTTTTGGAGCACGGTTCTTAGGTGATTTTCACGAGAAAACATTGGGCTAAGTGTTTCTTATCCTATATTGATTATATTTCATGATTCTATGCTCATTTGCATTATGAATCCGTGAATTTATGGAAGAAAAATCAAGATTTTTGCAAAATCTTCCAAAAATGAAAATTTAAGATTTGGAGGTCGAGTTATTATCGAAATTTGATAAAATTGGTATGGTTGAACTCGTATCGGAATAGGTGTTCGTATTTCGTAAAAATTATGTCGGGTTCCGAGAGGTGGGTCCCGCGTTGACTTTTGGTTGACTTTTTAGAATAAAATTTTAAGTCGATGTTATATTATCCAGAATTGTTTCCGATGAATTTTAATGAAGTTATAAAATTAATTTGGATAGATTGGAGCTATCCGGAGGTCGATTCAAGCAAGAAGGCGATTTTGGAATATCGGCCTAACTTCAAAAAGGTAAGTATCTTGTCTAACCTTGAGTGGGGGAATTACCCCTTAAGAATTGAGTCATATGTGGAAATTGTACGAATGAAAACCATGTACGCAAGGTGACGAGTACGTACTTGGTTTATATGTGCAAATTATATCGGTTAAAATTCATAGACACCCTTATGTACTAAAGTGAAAAAGTATTGGAACTTAGTAAATCCTTGATTTGTCATGTCTCATTCTTTGTTTATCGAATTTGTACTTATATGATAATTCGGTGTAAATCTCCATTTAGATTTTTTTGTGAATTTCGTGTGTTTGTTGATTTGATATTTCTTAGAAATAATTATATTATGGATTTTCCATCTACAAATAATTAATTAAGTAAGTTTAAATTGAGGTATTAATATATCTATCAAAAAATTGGATTAAAGAAGGTCTTGACTTATGATGAGTTAATTTTCAATCTTTGTTGTTGTTATCGAGGTTTATGTACTTTGTATGGAGCTTTGGACTATTTGCTATGAAATTAATTGATTTTGTTGTATCCTTGGAATTGGTTGTGGCCTATGGGCAATTAACAATATGAATTATTGTTTTGTGTTGTCGTGGTAATATCCGTGTAAACTGTTGTGTGATTTGGGCTACTGTTATGCGGCGGATAAGGGTAGCATTCCATTGTTGATATTATGTGGGTATAAGGGTGGCATTTCACTGTGGTTATGTGTTGGGATATTGTCTGGGTGGAGAGATAAGGATGACTATTAAGTGAAGCGATAAGGGAGGCTAATATAGGAGCGACACAGGTGGCTATTATAGGAGTGATAAGGGTGGCTATAGGAGAGATAAGGGTGGCTATTGCCAGGGATGATATGTGGTGATGTGAGGATATTGTGTTGGTGATTTATGTGATGTTGTGATTTTCTAGTGATTTCTTTTATATATTGTGAAATTTATTTTATAAATCCAATAGTCATATATATGTTGAAATTATGAGTCTGTGGATGTAGCCGGGCGGATTATGGGCAAGAGGTGTCGGGGATAAATGATGAATTTATTATTAGTACGCGAATTGTCCGTACAGTTACGATATGAAATATGGGCACGAGGTGTCCTGGTTATATAATGAAAATGATATTGACACATGAATTGTCTGTGCAGTCGTGATATGAAATGTGGGCACGAGGTGCCTTGAGTAAATGATGACGATATTGGCAAGTGAGTTGTCCGTGCGGTTGTGATAGAAATATTGGTACGAGCTGCCATGGAAATATGAAAATGGGCTGAGACCCGTATTTTATGATTTTTGAAATGAGGTGTCACAGGGTGACTTTTATTTGAAAGAAATATATTCGAAAGATATTTATTTGAAAGAATCATAGGCGAAAGATTTATATTTGAAGGACTTGATTAATTGGTCGTACTTGTATTCATTAATTGTTGAGCAATATTTATAGTGTTCTTGTTGCCCTACATTTATATCACTGGTTGATTATTGCTGACATCATTATTATTTGTTTCCTACTATTTTCGTATGTTATATTGCACAGGTTATTAGACTAGTGAGTGTCTTGACTGTACCTCGTCACTGCTCCACTGATGTTAGTCTTGATACTTGCTGGGTACCGCTGTGGTGCACTCATACTACACTTCTGTACATTTTTGTACAGAGCCAGGTATTGGAGATATCAGACATGGACAGAGTTAGAGTGTGATCGCAAGGATTCAAGGAGAGCTTCTTGGTCGTCGCAGTCCCTTGGAATCTTTCCCTTTTATCGTACTGTCAATTATTATTCGAGCAGTATTGTATATTTGATTTCCTTGAGATCATTTCATGTATTCAGTTAGAGTTCGTGACTCAGTATTACCAGTCTTGGGAGGTTGTATGATTATTTCCGTTGTTAGTTTTGACACTTGTATTGGATTCTATTTTAAAGAAAAAAATGGTTGAAATTGTTATTATGATCGACTTACATAGTCTTAGAGACTAAGTGTCGTCACGATGCATGTGGTGGGATTTTGGGTCGTGACAAGTTGCAATAGGAGCCGAAGCTGACAATGTAGCGGCCGCCTTTCGGGAAGAGGGCACCGGTGCCCGGCTCCTCCGAGAACCCCTACTTGAGAAAAAGACAGCATTAAGACAAAAGTGGACTCTACTAGAAAGTAAAGATGTTGTATAGGCAACTGGCCTTAGAGTAATATATCGAACTAAAGGACCGGAGCCCAGCTACTGACCCGAGGCGCTGATCAGGAAAGTCTTGGTCTTCTATTTATCGAGTAATTCTCCACCCGCAGTCATCAGCTCTGCGGAACTTCTATATTTTTTACCCCCTTTCAGTGTGTCTAGGGTGCTAAAAGAAATAGATATAGTTCCAAATAAGGTGGTCAGCAAAAACGAATCTGTACATAATAAGAAATAGAGCGGCCACGATCAAAAAAAAAAGATTACCCATCGAAGGGGGATCATACCTGAATTTCTTTAAAAAACTTGGCCAATCACGGATCCCTATGATGTGAGGGAGGATCCAATCGACCTAGTTAGAAATATGAGCATCCAAAGGAGGAGGCGAGGTCTTGGCTGCAAAAGAAGAAAGCAAGAAGTCAGAATTCAGAACCGAACACGGGAGAGAAACCAGGTACTTATGAGTATAGTTCCAAGCCTCAGATAAGCCGTTGACATTGGCCACAACGTCCTTGGTTCTAACAAAAAAAAGTTAAATCAGAAATGACGACCGGCCTTGTCATCCATCTTCACCACTAAGCATTTTTCCCCTCGGTGGCGAAGGTTCAGCATCGTTCCCTTGTAAAAACTAGGGGCGAATAAATGTATTAAGTGTCGTAGTGTCAATTCGACCCCGGACAACTCGGTAAACTTAGTGAGAATCTTTATAATTTTATAAACATACGGCGCGAGCTGAGCAGGACAAAAGTCGTAGTGGCGATAGAACTTCTCCACCAGCGGAATGAGAGGGAAAGAATATCCTACTTGGAAGGGGTAGGCGTAGAGGGTGCAATACCCAAAACGGTGGACCTGTACCGTGTCTCCTTCGACCGGGATCAATTCGATATAATTGGGAAGGCCAAATTTGGCCTTGTGCTCCGCTAACTCTTTCACCTCCATCACTAATCAAAAAGATCCAGGCACGGCCTCTGGTGATTTGGTGAAATCGGATCAAGAGTCAGGGTTGCGTGAGATTATTTCCTTCATCGACGAGAAGGTTTCATCCTTAACGATGGCAGGAACTCTCCCCCCATGGGTGGGAAACACCACTGCTAATGGGGCAACACGACTCACTTCACCAGCATCAGTAGAGGCGTTAGACATAGTTTAATGTGGTAGTGGCAGGGGCAGATTTAGGGGGGCGAAAGGGGGTTCACCCGAACCCCCTTCGTCGAAACATTACACTGTATATATAAGGCAAAATTTGATTTTTACCTCTATATATTATGTTTTGAATCCCCTTGAAATAGCCCAAAAGAATAACTTAGTGGTCAAGGGGGTTCAAAACCTTTATAAGGTCATTAGTTCAATTCTCACTAGCTAAAATCCTTTTCAACTTCTTTCATTTTTGAACCCCCTTAGCGAAAATCCTACCTCCGCCACTGCGTAGTGGAGGAGAGTAACGAACAAGAGGGAATGAATAACAACACAGGTCAATGAAGCAGAAAATAATCTGGAAGAAGAGAGCAAGAATAAGGTATGGTGCTTTGAAACGTTAAGAGGGTTTAAAATTCCAAAATGAGGTTCAAGGATCTCTATCTATAAAGGTTATGGCACCAAAACCAAAAAATGGTTCATCATAATTGGCACCGGAACCGAAATGGTAGGTCTAATCAAAGGTCACACGCAAAACGGAGCAACTTATCGGGAATACGCGTCATAATGTCGCATGACATCATGACGTCATCCCAACCCGTGGACAACATAACTTCAGAGAATCACCCAGGAAATTCGAAGAATTTGAAATGCGCAGCCCGCAGAAGGCCACGTTGCCTGTTCGCTGCAGCAACCACGACCCGTGTAGTCCGTCTGGTTAGCTCGACCACTAATAACATGATTCGCTCATCGAACCGGATCGCGAAGACGGCCTCAATAAGCAGAAGGACTAAGTGTATAGGACAAAATGTATCTCTAGAACATTTTAAGTCAAAATGGCATTAATAAAACATTCCCAGGTCGCCACGTGTCGAAGTGATCTAATTAACAACGAATGTCGTAGCCGAAGAGTTAGCAGAGGCTGAAGTCGAGGGATTAAAGATCGAGGCCGGGCTCGAATATGCTTAACATAGTTGTAACGGCTAGTTTCAAGATAGGACATTAAAGAGAATAATCTAGTCATTCTCTGCAGTGTACTATTAGGATTTTTAGTAACATGTTCACTATAAATATAAAGAGACATAATGATAGAGGACATGAGAGATTCATTTGTAAAATACACTTTTACTTTAAAGAGAAAATCTAGTCTTATTACAAGCCAACAAAAATAACCTTTTCACTAAGATTCTTGTTCACACTTTTCTTCTGGATCCGAGAATAACTCAGATATTCAAATGCTTATCCATCATTCATCATTGTCAGAAAGAACATCCGTTGATTTCATCCTTTCTTGGGTGACTCGTTTGTTCTATTTACATAGATGTCATTTACTGTTATTCATCACTATTTAATGCTACATTACTTCTGCTTGGGTTCTTAAATATTGTTGATTATGTACCGTTGTAACAACTCGTCCGATAGTTTAGAGAGGCATATCTCCATTCCCTATTTACCACTCACTTTGTGATTTGCAGTTGTTATATGACTTGTCGGGTTAGTCGGTTCAGGTCCAGAGGAATTTCGGATTGAATTGAGAAGACACTTAGTCTCAAGGTTGAAAGCTTAAGTTGAATATGTTGACCGGATGTTGACATATGTGTAAACGAATCCGAAATGGAGTTTTGATGGTTCCCTTAGCTCCGTTGGGTCATTTTTGGACTTAGGAACGTGTCCGGATTGTGATTTGGAGGTCCATAGTTGAATTAGGCTTGAAATGGCGGAAGTTGGATTTTTGGAAAGTTTGACCGAGAGTGGACTTTTTGATATCGGGGTCGGATTGAAGTTCCAGAAGTTGGAGTAGGTCCGTGGTGTCATTTGTGACTTGTGTGCCAAATTTGAGGTTAATCGGACGTGATTTTATAGGTTTCGGCGTCGTTTGTAGATGTTGTAATTCCTTAGTTTCAATAGGCTTGAATTGGGGTGTGATTCGTATTTTTAATGTTGTTTGAGGTTATTTGAGAGCTCGAATAAGTTGGTATCGTGTTTTAGGACTTGTTGGTATGTTTGGTTGAGGTCCGGGGGGCCTCGGGTTGATTCCGGATGGTTATCAAAATTTGAACTTAAGAGGTTGCTGAAGCTTGAGTTTGTTGGTGTAATCGCACCTGCGGAGCTTTAATCGCAGGTGCGGGGTGAGTTGCGCAAATGAAACATTTGGAGGGGTGTGAGTAGGTGGTCACAGGTGCGAAGGATTTCCCGTAGTTGCATGGCCGCAGATGCGGCAATGGGAGCGCATAAGTGGAAATGAAGCTGGGAGCTGGGTCCGCAGAAGCGGCTTGATGGCTCGCAGAAGCGAGTCCACAGGAGCGGAAGAAACCACAGAAGCAGAAGTTTGGTCACTTCTGCGACGTCGCAGATGCGATTAAGTGTCCGCATAAGCAAAAAGACTGGGCAGAACATATAAATTCAAGGGTTCGCAATTTTTCTTCATTTTGATCATTTCAAGCACCGAATTGGGCGATTTTTGAGAGGGTTTTCGAGGGGATTCTTGAGGTAAGTCACTTGTGCTAATTTTTATTTAATAATCTTGTTTTACCATTGATTTTCCCACCTAGATTGTGTGGTTTTGAGGTGAAATTTGGGGGTTTGAGGCTAGGGATTTGGAGAGTTTGATTTGGGGATTTGAGTGGCGTTTTGGTGTCAGGTTTTAGTAAAATTGGTATGGTTGGACTCGTGGTTGAATGGTCTTTCGGGTTTTGTGACCTTTGAAGGATTTTGAGACGCGGGCCGGAGGCCGGCTTTGGACCAATTTTTGACATTTGATTTATAACTTAGTATTTCCTTATGGAATTGATTCCTTTAGCCCGTGTTGATTATATCGCGTTGTTTGTGGCTAGATTTGAGGCATTCAGAAGCCATTTCGTGAGGCAAAGGTGTGCTGGAGTAGAGATTTGCTCGGACTGAGGTAAGTAACACTTCTAAACTTGGACCTGAGGGTTCGAAACCCGAAATTATGTGTTATATGATTGATGTTGAGGTGACGCACATGCCAAGTGACGGGCGTGCGAACGTGCACCATGAGAACTGTGATCTGGTTGATTCCATGGAACAGTATAGCTGATTTATCTTGTTGATATCCGTGTTTTTATCATGTGATAAAGTAATTGAGCTGCCAATCATGTTAGAAATCATGTTTAGGCTATATGCCGGAACTGTTAGGACCCATAATGGTCGTTTTTTGCTGTTGACTTATTGATTATATTGAAATTTCGTACTCGGTCATATTTATTCATTGCATATCATATCTCAGTATCTGTTCCTATTTATTGATACATCATATCATAATTTTTGGGCTATTTTCATGATATTGTGAGACTAAGAGAGAGACTGGAGAGATTGATGATTGAGTGAGGCCGAGAGCTTAATTATGAGTGATATTTATGGGATCGGGTTGCACGCCACAACAGGTTTTATTGATTTATGCCTGGATCTGGCTTATGATAGCGCTTGGCTGAAGGAGCCCCTCCGAAGTCTGTACATACCCCCAGTGAGTGCCATTGATTTATATTGAGGGATGGATCTTCCCTGGACATGGATCTTGTCCGAATCATTTAGCCCTACCCAGTACTGAGTGACTGACTGTCAGTTGATGCATATGTATCCGGGATGAATCTTTCCTGGGCTGGATTGTCCATATAAAGTACTGAGTGATGGAGTATTATGAGAGTGTGACTACACGAGGCTTTCAGCATGGTGCATCACATTCAACATGTGCATCAGCATGTAGATGTAAAGAGGTTATGTTTCCCATATCATTCAGAACTTATCTATCTCACTTGTATTGAGTTTATCCGTTGAACTTGAAAGCATGCCTACATTTATGTACTGTTATTTTAAATTGAATTGTACCTGTTGGTTCGTTACTGCTTTCAGTCCAAAGGTTAGATTTTTTACTTATTGAGTTGGTTGTACTCATGCTATACCCTGCAGCTCGTGTGCAGATCCAGGTGCTTCCGGTCACAGCGGTTGCTGAGTTGTGGAGTCAGGATCTTCGTAGATTATCGAGGTAGCTATTTGGCGTTCGCAGACCCTGACCCTCCCTTCTTATCTTCAATTTTTTGTCTCAGTTTTTATTCTCTAGACGTTGTAGTAGACTATATCCCTATATAGTTGCTCATGTACTCGGTGACGCCCTGGTTTTGAGAGAGATTTTGTATTGAGATTACGTTTTTCTTATTTGCTTTTAAAAGGATATTCCTTAAATTTAACTGCTTTCGTATTTTTCAAAGATTTTGATATTGAAATGAGTGAATAGTTGGCTTGCCTAGTTCCACGATAGGCGTCATCACGACGGGTTGGTTTTGGGTCGTGACAACCGTCATTGCTTTCAGTAAAGATCTACATATTATTTATCACACTATCGAGAATTTCATCTTTGGAGTATTATTATTAACTAAAGTTAACCCTCATTTGTATAAATTTAATTAGTTAAACCAAGATCTATGTTTTTTTTTCAAACAATGGCAGTTTTTTCTTTGACGGAAATAAATTGAGAAAGACGTGAGCCGTTTTAAACCGAAGAACCCACCATTACAAACTTCTTCGTAATTTCCTTTAATTTGTACCATAAGAAAAATCTCATTAAAGCCATTTAAGACAAGATTTGCTTCTTTCTACCCTCCTTATGTTAAATGCAAATATATAAAGTTTATGAACATGCATTAGATAAAGTTATCGACGGTTAGAACTGAGGCATAGTTATTATTGATCGTGTTGATTATATAATTCATCAATTTAACTTAGGTTTTGATTTTCTCGTTGATATATGATTTTTCCCCCGTAAAAAGGCCGTGGATATATTGACTGAACTGAAAGGATCTTAATAGATAATTGGATCACACACAGGAGTTTGCCACTTATTAATAGGAGTACACAGTGTCATAATCACAGACACATATTGTGGCAACATTTACTTATTTCTTAGAGCAAATGCTTGCTTCTTAAGCTTTCTCTAGAGCACTGTTGCCAATGCAGTAGTTCTCACTGCAGTTTGCCATGCAAGTTCCAAACTTCTCATTATCTGCAATAATAACCAGAAAAATAATTTTGTTAGTCTCAAGATTTCTACGTTGTTGAGGTAAGTAAAAGTCTTAAATCTGGTCTTGAGGATATGAAACCCCGAGAATTTGTATGATATGAATATTTAGAGGTGATGCACATGCTAGGGGGCAGGTGTGTGAGCGTGCACCGTGAAGGATTGAGACTTGGTACGTCCGAGAAAACTGTAAAGTCGAATAGTCCATTATTATTACTTGTTTCTCCTTGTTGAGTAATTGACTGCCTTTCCTGTTAGACACCATGCTTAGGCCATATGATATCACTGTTGGGACCCACAACGGTCGTATAGTTGTGGCTAATTGCTATCTTGTACTCAGTCACCGTCTTACTTGGGTACTATATTTCAGCTCTCTCTCTCTCATTTCTTGTTGATACTTGTTGTATTCTTTGTTTGGGCTGTTTATTGTGATATTTAGTCAAACAATTGTAGCGGTATCTTTGACGGAATTAACATGAGAAAGACGCGAGCCGTTTTAAACCGAAGAACCCACCATGACAAACGTCTTCGTAATTTCCTTCAATTTGTACCATAAGAAAAATCTCATTAAAGCCATTTAAGACAAGATTTGCTTCTTTCTACCCTCGTTATGTTAAATGCAAATAAAATAAGAATTTTTCCTTAGTTACAAATTGAAAAAAATGAATCGGGAGAAGCCTGCCCCAATAGTTTTCTTCAGTTTAATGTCTAACATATGTTTCATGAGCCAATTCGTCAAACATAACTGCCTCTATATTATAATAGAGACTAGAAGTTCCGAATCTTGGGAAATTAAAGAACTAAAATTGCTTAAATGCCTGTTTAAAGGACTTTCTTAGACTAATCTCTCAAGCATAAAGGAGTAATTTTACTGTTTTCTCTGGAACGTTCAACTAATAAGTTTCAAATAAATCTTCTTGCTTCTTTTAATTTTTCATTGTTATATATCATATTATATGTTGTCTAATGATCGACTACAAAGATCTATTTGTTGTGCGTTAGTATAATTAAGTTCATAAAATGATAATCTTTGTTTAAAGAAATAATACAAAATTATATGTGTACGTATAAAATTAAGTCGAGTAGAGTCACACTAATAATTCATATAACATTTTATTAATTAGATTTCATATGTTAATAGATTTTTTAAACTGTATCTCGAGAAATAACATATTTTACTTTGGAATTATATTTTTTAGTAAAGTTACATTATTTTTTAATACAACAAAATCTTAAAATTTTCATTATAATTGCATGGTGTTAATATTGGATAACCTAATTTATTCTTCACTGAGCCAAAGCCATGCTTCGCTAGTTGTGTTATCAATAATACTAAGTTTAGCTGGATGAACTATATGCTTTCTTCCCTCTAGGTTTTTGGAATGAATAACATAAAAAGTTAATTAAGAATATTTCGATTTTATATTCTTACAAAAACCATGAAATCTTAAAGCAATTTCGGGTATATATATAAAGTTTATGAACATGTGATGTATACAGGTAGGTATCAAGATCTTCGGCCCTTAGATAAAGCTATCGACGGTTAGAACTGAGGCATAGTTATTATTGATCGTGTTGATTATATAATTCATCAATTTAACTTAAGTTTTGATTTTCTCGTTGATATATGATTTTTTCCCCGTAAAAAGGTCGTGGATATATTGACTGAACTGAAAGGATCTTATTACATAATTGGATCACACACAGGAGTTTGCCACTTATTTATAGGAGTACACAGTGTCATTATCACAGACACATACTGTGGCAACATTTACTTATTTCTTAGAGCAAATGCTTGCTTCTTAAGCTTTCTCTAGAGCACTGTTGCCAATGCAATAGTTCTCACTGCACTTTGCCATTTAAGTTCCAAACTTCTCGTTATCTGCAACAATAACCAGAGAAATAATTTTGTTAGTCTCAAGATTTCTACGCTGTTGAGGTAAGTAAAAGTCTTAAATCTGGTCTTGAGGGTATGAAATCCCGAGAATTTGTATGATGTGTATATTTAGAGGTGATGCACATGCTAGGGGGCAGGTGTGTGAGCATGCACCGTGAAGGATTGAGACTTGGTCCGTCCGAGAAAACTGTAAAGTCGAATAGTCCATTATTATTACTTGTTTCTCCTTGTTGAGTAATTGACTGCCTTTCCTGTTAGACACCATGCTTAGGCCATATGATATCACCGTTGGGACCCACAACGATCGTATAGTTGTGGCTAATTGATGTCTTGTACTCAGTCACCGTCTTACTTGGGTACTATATTTCAGCTCTCTCTCTCTCTCTCTCTCTCATTTCTTGTTGATACTTGTTGTATTCTCTGTTTGGGCTGTTTATTGTGATATTTTGTGAGCCCAATAGGCTGGAGAGGCTAGTGACTGAGATAGGGCCTGAGTGTCGAGTTGTGAGCTATGTGAGCTATATTGAATCGGGTTGCACGCTGCAGCAGTATTGGATCGTGTTGCACGCCGCAACAAGCCTTCGGGCCATATCGAATACTGATGCGGCGTGCAACCCGATGCAATATATATACATATATATATATATATATATATATATATATATATATATATATATATATATATATATATATATATATATATATATATATATATATATATATATATATATATATATATATATATAGATATATATGACCAGGTTGCACACTGCATCAATATTCGATCGAGATGCACGCCACAATAGTATTGGATCGGGCTGCACGCCGCAGCAATATAGCGCTTGGGCTGAAGGAGCCTCTCCAGAGTCCGTACACCCATAGTGAGCGCAGGTACATGTTGAGAGTGTGTATTGAGGGCTGAGAGCTGAGAGTATGAGCTGTTGAGATGAGTTGAGTGATTGTTGCCTTGAGAGGATGTACTTGTTCTTATTTATTGTTGGACTTCGTTGCTATCTATTATTGTTGTGAAATTTCTGGAAATTTCATACTATTTTACTTGAGCTCGGACTGATTTGACTTAAACTACCAGATTTGGAAGCATGTTCACTCTTTACTGAAACTTTTGAAATGAATTGTATTTTCATAGCTCGTCACTGCTTCTCAGTTCTTTATTTAATTATGTTACTTGCTGAGTTGGTTTTACTCAAGCTAAACCCTGCATTTCATGTGCAGATCCAGGTGTGTATGGTTCTAGCGGTCGCTGAGTTCGTGCGAGCTGACTTTCGGAGACTTACGAGGTAGCAGCCGGCGTCTGCAGTCCTTGTTCCTCCTTCTTATCATCTTGTTTCTCTTGTTTTTAGCATTTGGCACAAACTGTAGTAGATTTTGTATCTAGATTGTTGTTAGATTCTTATGACTTAGTGACACCCCGATGTCGGGCTATTATTCCGCACTTGTATTTTGGGTCTTTACCCCGAGGTTATGTAAATCTTCTATTAATTTAACTGCTTTAGCTCACTTCTATTATATCTATTGAAAGAATATAGATAATGTCGACTTGCCTAGTTCCACGATAGGCGCCATAACGACAGGTTAGGTTTTTGGTTCGTGACATGATCCAGGTGCTTCCGGACACGGCGACTGTTATTAGATCTCAGAGTGTTTCAATTAGAGACTATTAAGGTAGTTGTCTGGCACCCGCTGACCTTGACTCTCTCTTCCTTTCAGATATTGTACTTTTTTATATTCTCAGACAATGTGTTTATCAGTCAGACTTTGTTATCATTTAGATGCTCATGTACGCAGTAACACTAGGTTTTGGGAGTTTATTTATATCTGTATTTGTGAGATTGTCTCATTATTTCAAATATTATGTTACAAACAAAAAGATATTTGTGGGTTATTGAAGTTGTCGGCTTGCCTAATATTAAGATAGGCGCCAACAAGACAGGTATTATTTTGGGTCGTGATATATATCTTCTACGAGTTCTCGACTAATGTCACGACCCAATTTACCCTCCGAAAGGTATCGTGACAGCACCTAGTCTCTATGACTTGGTAAGCCTAAAATTTGCAGAACATGACAGAATCAATAAAATAAAACCAGATTAGAACTCAATTAGACATAACGTAACTACTCAGCATATACATTTTTACTTCCCAAAACCCGGAATGTCACCATAGTCACAAGCTCTGTACTAAATGTAACTCTATACAATGAAATAGTGGAAAAATATACAAGTCTTCTATGCCTATACTAGAGTAGAAGGGGACTCGTGGGATTCTGCGGACGCGGCAAAATTACCTCGCGGTCTCCTGGCTGCTGATAGGACGACTCCTAGCCACGATACTAGGTGCTGGAACCTGGATCTGCACATGGGGAAAACATGCGCAGGAAAGGGCGTGAGTACTCCACATTCGATACTCCGTAAGTGCCAAGCCTAACCCCAGTCAAGTAGTGACGAGGTCGGGTTGAGGCCCTATTGAGTTTGTAAAACAAGCCAATATACAATTTAAAACAGTGAAAAATAGATAAGCAATGATAAACAGGATTAATGAAGACGGAAAGATTTAATAACATAAAGAGAGCCCTCGGCTCAGCACAACATATGTCTCAACAGTAAATGTGCAATGCAGTACACGGGGAAAGCTCCCGGATATCAGTTCGTAGTCTCAATTTAAATATGCTATGCAGTACGGGGGGAAAGCTCCCGGATCTCTGTCCGTAGTCCAAATTTAAATATGCATTTCAGTACAGGGGGAAAGCTCCCGGATCTCGGTCCGTAGT
>ML334289.1:0-12828 GCA_005239505.1 Nicotiana paniculata
CTAACTGCCTGCTTATTTGCGGAGGTAAACATGAGCCCTTAGTTGTTGTCTTACTTGACAGTCCTGTTTGTTCTCTGTTGTCGCTTAGATTTCCCCTTTTAAACACTTTAGGACAGTCTAGAACTACCTAAAATAGACGTCTTAAACACCTCTGGGACCACAAGGAAGGGACGGGTAATGCACGCTTAGAGTTCGTTTAATTAAAATCACTTATACAATCACTAAGGGGAGGGTACTCGGGTAGTAAAGGGATATGATGACATGTGCATTAATGCCACGTGTAACCCCTCTAGTTAAGGAAGGATTACCGGGCATTGTATAGATGTGATCCTATAAGTTAATAACTTAGTACATCCCTATCTTTATTACATATGTGTGCTTAGACGGATTACCTTTAAAACTCCCTTTATCTTATTTACATATGTGTGCTTAGACTACCTATCTGTTAAATGACTAATTCACTAAGTAAATTTGGCCAGGACCAACCATTGTGGACCTCGAGGGGTGCCTAACACCTTTCCCTCAGGGTAATTTCAAGCCCTTACCCAATCTCTGGTAATGTACACTGTTTTCATGAGTTACTTGCATTAGGTTCCCTAACGCACCTTAAAATTCGTTAGGTGGCGACTCTTCAATTTCCATACCCCTTTCCCAAAAGGGAACGAGTTGTCCAAAAGCATGTCGAAACCCGGTTTCGCGAGAAAAAGGGGGCGCGACAGCTTGTGGTAGTTTAATAGCAAACTTAATTTCATTCTATAGCGGAAGACCTGGAAGCTTATCGAAAACAACATCGGGAAATTCATTAACCATAGTGATAAATTGAACGGTTGGTGACTCTACTTTCACAGTCTTTTCTCGAACTAAGTGATAACTATAACCTTATCTGATTATCCTCCTTGCCTTATGACAGAAAATAAATCTACCTCGCGGCGATGCCGTATTACCTTTCTACTCCAAAAACAGGCTTTCCTGGAAATCAGAATCGAACCACCTTTTGTCACGACCCCAAATCCTAGACCGGTCGTGATGGCGCCTATCGTGGAACTAGGCTAGCCAACAATCACATATTTACAATTTCTTCCCAAAATCCCAACTCATTTTCCACATTTCATAAACATATATAAAATTACTGAATCCATTAAGCAAAACAAATAGTTAAAAAGTCTAAAACCATCCCCAAGATCCGGAGTCAACATGTCATGAGCATATACGGAATATACCAAAAAGTCTACTATTATAATACAAAACCTCGGAATGAAGAACTAGGTGCAAAATAAGAAAGGGAAAACAGAGATGTTGCGGACGCTGAACAGCTACCTCTATGTCCCGACTTCGGCTCCGTACGGAAATAGATGACTAAAGCTCGGTATTAGCACATGTATCTGCACACAGGGGTGCACGAAGTAATGTGAGTACGCCAACTCAGTAGTAATGGAAATAAATCAAGTCTAAGATGTAAAAAACACATAAAATCAAATCATCAGTTCACAATAAGCATAGCCTTTCTTTCCAACAGTATATACATATATTTATGAAATCAACATGCCTTAAAAGCCAATTTCAGTAAAATCTTTTGAAAAATGTGTTTTCCAACAATTTCAATTATAAAAATACCTAAAGAATTTAGTGTAAAATGAAATAAGTCATAAGTAGTCCCTCGGGCCAAAACATGAATCATAAATGGCCCCTCGGGCAGAACATCACTCAGCATACGTTACAGTCACTCAGTATCAGCCCCTCAGGCAACCTCACTATCTCTCATGCCTACCAATCACTCGCCACTAATTGCTCGCACTCAGTAGGTACTTGCGCTCATTGGGGGTGTGTACAGACTCCGGAGGGGCTCCTTCAGCCCAAGCACTAAAATCAAGCCACCTCGTGGCATATCATATCCTCAAAATCAGGCCCTCGGCCTCACTCAGTCAGCAACTCTCAAAAGCCCCTCGGGCGTATCAGTAAAACGGGGTACTCAACCCAAAAGCATCATTTTATATCTCAAAACAGTGTAAATAAGGCTGAGTTTCGAAATCAGTTAAACATAACATGATTGAGTGTAAAACATAAGTCAACACATTGACTAAAATAGCATTAAAAAGCCCCCAAGGGGTCTAAACAAGTCGGCACGAGGCCCCAAACATGGCTTATAGCCCAAATATAGCAATAGTTTTAGAACACAATTTAACATATGATTTAGAGTAAAAATACGCAACTCAATAATTGCCGCGGAGAAGACCAAGTCCAATCCAAAAATTAGTGCACGCCACATACTCGTCATCCGACATGTGCGTCATTCTAAAAATAGTGAGAAAATACGAAGTTCGGGGTTTCATACCCTCAAGATAAGATTTATAGCCATTACTTACCTCCACCCGGGCCAAAATACTAATCTGCGATGCTCTTTCCCCTCGAATCGGCTCCCGATTTCTCCGAATATAACCAAAACCAGATCAATAACATCAAAATATGCTAGGGAGACGAACCCCAATCGAAAACTATCAAAATTAGGCACAATTCCCAAAATTGGCCAAACCCGGCCCTAGGCCCACGTCTCGGAATTCGATAAAAATTACAAAACTAGAATCATCATTCCCTCACGAATCTACCCAAACCAAATTTACCAAAATCCGACCTCAATTGCCCACTCAAAACATCAAAAGAAATTTCCAATTCTTTGCTCCCATTTTTCCCTAATTTCCACTTTAATTCCTCAAATTACATGGTAAATATCAAGAATAAATCATGGAATTAACCCAAATATGATTGAAGAATACTTACCCCTAGAACTCCACTGAAAATTCCTTCAAATTTCACCTTCTCCCGAGCTCTCTAATGGATTTTTGAAATTATGGACTAAACCCTCGTTTTGATGTTTAAATGATTCTGCCCAGCTGCCCTTCCTCAGTGTGTTCGCAACAAACTCTATGTGATCGCATAGAGAAATTCCATCACCTCACTGCCACTCCAAGTCCTTCTACGCAAACGCAAGGGTCTTCATACGAACGCAATGACCAAGACTGCTCACACTATGCGATCGCACTCCTACTTTCGCGATCGCAATTCATAAAATCCGCCTGGCCTCAACTTACTCTACGCGATCGCAGATGAACTCACGCGATCACAATGAATAAACTACTAGTGCTAAAACACCAGAAAACCAGCAATCTCCCAAAGACCAAAAGTGCCTGTTTGAGCATCCGAAATACACTCGAAGCCCCCCGGACCTCAACCATACCTACCAACATATCCCATAACATCATTCAAACTTAGTCGAACCCTCAAAACACCAAAACCACGCAAACACCGAAATCACATCAAATTCAAGCCTATGAACTTTGAAATTTCTAAATTCCACTAACGATGCTGAAACTATCCAAAACACATTCGATTGACCTAAAAAATTGCACGCATATCTAAAATGATGTTACAAACCTGCTCCAACTTCCGAAATTTCATCCTGACCTCGATAGCCTATTTTTCACTGCTGATCGGAAATCGCCAAAAATTAACTTTCGCCAATTCAAGCCTAATTCTACACCGGACATCAAAACTTCATTCCGAACATACTTCTAAGTCCCAAATCACCTAACGAATCTATACGATCCATAAAATCTACATTCCAAGGTCGTTTACCAATAAGTCAACTCCCAGTTGACTTTTCCCACTCTTAAGCCAATTTAAGAGACTAAGTGTCTCAGTTCTCACCACGACCACTCTAACCCGAACCAACCAACCCAATACAACATAAATAGGCTAAGCAACATATGATAAAGCAGAAATGGTGGAAACGGGGCTATTACTCTCGGAACGACCGACCGGGTCGTTACATCCTCCCCTACTTAAACATATGTTCGTCCTCGAACGTGCCAAGAGTTGTTCTCCAAAACCATCAAACTGCCGCGTAACCTCACCATACACATACTGGGGTGTGATCCCACATCACCCTATCCTATATAGGTCCAATATCACAACACAGTTGAAATTTCGAAATCCAACTTGACCCATAAACCTTAGAACCAAATTCCCACTTCTGAAATGGCTTACAAGATCAAAATTCCACAACTATAAACTGAATAAGTCTGAACACGTTGTATCAAGCCATATCCGTAATCCAAGAACCCATGACTTAAACACTCATAGTGATAACTCCTAATCACAATAGTTGCTCAAACAACCCAATACCAGTAAATAAACTCTTATCAAGCAAAGCCTCGCTCTAACACTACCATATACTTCCGATGATGAAAGAAACACGTAGAAATTAGCAACCATTCGTCCGATCAGTCAGACATGAAGCTCCCCCTTCCCAAACAGGAATTATAGCAGATTTCTAAGCTGACTCCCGATATTTATCCTTCCCACTATGTTGTAGACGATTCTGACAGTATTTGTTCTAGGTCCAATGACCTCTTCTCATCCAACACGACCACTCTGATAACATGACACATCGATACAATTCGAAGCCATAACCTATGTAACTCGTGCACTCAATAGTAACATCCCAATGTAATCAAATTATATAAAAGATTCACACGAGAGGACCATCCCACCATTAATAATTACAATCACAACATCATGCTAAAAGCCTGGCACACATCGTGAAAATAAAAACAGATGAATCCAATACCAAATGTCATACCCCTACATAACTCCGCTACACTGCGCGATCTCATACAAACGCTGGTCCACATGAAATATTTCAAGCCACCTTGCCCAAAACCAATAACCATTTGAAATATGACATCAAGTACTCAAAGTGCATTGCCATAACCACGGGGAAATTGGACGATACCATGCCACAGGAATCAGAAAGAACATAACAAATATGTCTCAACCTCGCAATACCAAATTACTTACCTTACTCAAATCTAGCTATAAAGCCCAACTAGAACCGCACCATATGTGCATATAACCAATAATCACCACCCCCCGCAACACCGAAGGGTAACTCATAAATCAGCTCAGAACATGAATAAACTCAATCACAATCGAATGATACATTCCTCAACAATAGAAATTCGGAGCCAGCAATTCCGACCCGGTGCAGAACACACACTTATGCGGACCTACCAATAACCCTGAATTAACTCTGGTCACCCACAACAGATAGATAACTCACTGAAAAGTCCACAGTGACTGAATCATGGTACATACTAACACCTGACTAGATTTGCTCGCATCTTCACAATCCACTACCACAAAATAAACTGTTTATGAGAACTCTCAGTCTCGAAGTCCATGAAGCACACGAATTACTATATCTGATCTCAATTCCGTCGCTCGAATATGTAACACCTCTAATACTCAATTATCCCACGAGGAATACCCCTATACCCTTCAGTGCCACCAAGCAACCTTAAATATCAGCCATAAAATCCAACAAGAGAGCGTCGAAATACCAATAAGTACCCTTAACTCCACA
Organism: Nicotiana paniculata; assembly: GCA_005239505.1. Lineage (NCBI taxonomy): Eukaryota > Viridiplantae > Streptophyta > Magnoliopsida > Solanales > Solanaceae > Nicotiana > Nicotiana paniculata. The sequence continues at coordinate 5,420 of ML334289.1, forward strand.
CATTGCCCTTTCCAAAATGCATACCCTGATCAAGACACCCAATAGTGATATCATCTACCTAGTCGTCTGAAACTGTCGATGCTACCTAAGAATTTTGACCTTCCATCCAGAACTAAACCGTGACCTCACACATGAAAATCTCACTCTACACGACGTATCTCACACTTCATGCGATCCTATGACAAACATGAGAAATTCATAATCTTTTTCCGAGCCACAAGCAGCTACACAGCCAACTGGTCAAGAACTCCCCATTTGACCCCATCTAGAAGTAAAATCACTATACATTATCTACACCTCACGCTAGTAGAAAATAAACATCTCTAACCGTGGTAGAAACCATCAGGAACTATCTGAATCCCATTTGTACAACCCCAAACTGTCAGGACTGAATCCTTCTAACTCAACCAAGCTACGCAGGCCACCAAAAATCCAAGATCATTGCTAAGAACACCTGTAAAAACTCATTACCTCATGAACACCCAAAGAACTAATTGTATCCCTTACCATGCTGATCCAACCTACTATCAAGTTGTCCTATTTACCCAAGCTTCTTCTGACTTACCTTTAAATTAATACTTCTCTGTACCATAATACCACAATTCTCAACCCAGACTCACCACACGAGACCCAAGCATACCACCATACCACCTAAGGCTCGTAAGCCGTTGAATACTCTCTCGAATATCCCCAAAAGTACCACATTCAAAATACTTACCCTGAAGAGAATTTTTGCGATCTAAATCCATTACATTCACCATCTTGATACTGATATGTAGAATCCATGATGATGTAGAAATGCCACAAGTCTTGACACCCTCCTACGTAAATATCAATTACACTGACCAATATATAGAATCGACCTGACCCGTTTGCACACTAACATACTGGGAAAGTAATCCACTCACTTGAAACCACAAGCAAATTCATACACTACACACACTACACCGTTTACAATTTACCACTCAATCATTCAATAGAATCCATTTACCCATAGGGTACATTACAACCTGTATCGAAGAAATTTTCATTACTCGTGTCATTCCCATACCCCACATCTGTAGGTCATAATTAATTCACCAATATACCTCGAACCGAAACCAATACAACACATAATCGTGTAATCAACTATAACGACCCAGTAGGTCATTTTGAGAGTTAGCACCCCGATCCCCTAATAACTACTTTCCCCATGTCTATTTCTTCTTTTGGGACTTGTTGGAGCGTCAAGTGGTGAAATTCGGAGAGTTTTTGGGCACATAATTCTTATATGTGAGTTTAAGCTTTAGAAATCGGGCTGTTGTTAGAACTTTGGGAAGAAGGGTCCGGAATGGGATTCCGTCAACTCCGTTAGCTCCGTTGGGTGATTTTGGAGTTGGGAGCATGTCCGGAATGTGCTTTCAAGGTCTGTAGTAGATTTAGGCTTGAATTGGCGAAAGTTAGAATTTCGGCGATTTCGGCTGATAGGTGGAATTTTGATATCGGGCTCGGAATGGAATTCCAAGAGTGGCTATAGGTCCATTGTATCATTTTTGAACTGTGTATAATACTTGAGGTCATTTGGACTAGTTTGGAGGTGTTTCGGCATCGGTTGTAGAGTTTGGAAATTTCATAAGTTCTTAGGCTTGAATCCATGTATAATTGGTGAATTTGGTGTTATGTGATGTGTTTTGGAGGCTCAAATAAGTTTGCGTAAGGTATTAGTATTGGTTGGTAAGTTTGATTGAGGTCTCGGGTGCCTCGGGGATGTTTCGGATGCTCAACGGGTGATTTTAGAACTTGGAAGAACAGCTGAACCATTGTTGGTTCTGGTGTCTCGTACCTGCGATGGACTTTCCGCAGGTGCGGAAGAGGGGCTCACAGGTGAGGACTTGGTCAAGTCAACCAGTCTCGCAGGTGCGGTTGAGATTCCACAGGTGTGGAGTCGCAGATGTGGCCCCAGGCCTTTTAGTGGGTTTTCGCATCTGCGATGGAATTTCTACTGGTGTGGTCCAAGGGACACAGGTGCGGAAATCGCTGGGCAGTTATATCAGATTCGAGGGCTTGAATTTCATAACTTCTAAAATCATTTGGAGCTTGGGTGTAGTCGATTTGGAGTGAGTTTTGAGGAAAAGTTTCATAGGTAACAATTCCTAACCCTATTTCCTTTGTATATCATTAATCTATAGCCATTTATTCCATGCAATTAAGGGATTTAGGTGAAAAATCATGCAAATGGGAAGATGTTTCCCTAATTAGAAAATCCGAGAATTTAATAGGATTTTGTCGTCGGTTTTTTATGATTCTTGGGCGATTTTTTTAAATTCGCGTATTATCCTCAAACTTATTATCTATTTTGATTCCTTAAAGTGATATTTACATTATGCAATCGAATTGAATAGATTTGGTCCATTCGGAGTCGGATACTCGTGGCAAGAGCATGGTTTTGAGTTGAGTAGCACAGTCGAGGTAAGTGGCTTGCCTAACTCTGTGTTGGGGGCTTCCCCTACGCTATTTCAATACTGTTTTATGTTGATTGGGTTCCGTGTGCGTGAGGTGACAAGTACGTACACGGATCATTGTTGCTAAAACTCCATTTTTCCCTCCATGACCTAAATCATTTCACTCCTATTTCATTGATTTATGTATCGACTGTGTAGTTTAGATTAGGAATTAGCATGCCTACCTATTTTACTTGGATTTTCCCTAGTTATTACTATGTGTACCATGTTTAGGTAGTTTTATTCATATTTTTGCCTGTGATTTCTCCTGAACTGTTTTAAATAAAAATTGTATTCGGTATTTGTACTGCATTGCATATTTAAATTGGGACTACGGACGAGATTCCGAGAGATTTCTCCCTGTACTGCATAGCATATTTAAATTGGACTACAAACGAGATTCCGGGAGTTTTCCGCCTGTACTGCATTGCATATTTAAATTGGGCTACGCACAAGATTCCGGGAGCTTTCCCCCTGTACTGCATTGCATATTTAAATTGGGACTACAGACGAGATTTCGGGAGCTTTCCCCCTGTACTGCATTGCATACTTGTTACTGTGATATATGTTGTGCTGAGCCGAGGGCTCCCTGTTATTATTTTCTTTTAGCTCATTGTTCCTATTGATTTGCCTTAGCTATTTATATCTCTTTGTTCACATTTTATATTTTTTTACTATAAAAATCCAGTAGAGCCTTAACCTGACCTCGTCACTACTTGACTGGGGTTAGGCTTGGCACTTACTGGGTACCAATTTGTGGTGTACTCATGCCCTTTCCTGCACATATTTTTCGTGTGCAGATCCACGTACCAGCGCTCAGTTCCGTGGCTAGGGGTCCGAGCAGCAGCTTTTAGGAGACCGAAAGGTAATTCTGCCGCGTTCGCAGAGTCCTTCGAGTCACCTTCCACTCCAGATTTAGATAGATTTCTCTTTTTCGTGTAAATTCCCTCTCGTTGTATAGAGCTATTTTGAGATAGAGCTTGTGACTAAAGTGATATTCCGGATTTTGGGAAAGTTGTATTTTGTATGTGCCAAGTGGCGATGTTTCATTGTAGACTCACTTATTTCGTCCTTACTTCTATTGCTTTTATTTAATATGTGTTTCCGCAATTAGGCTTACCTAGTCGTAGAGACTAGGTGCCATCACGATACCTTCGGAGGTAAAATCGGGTCGTGACATCAACTTATCATTAATAGAATCCCCCACTTGGCTCAAAGTCAACGAACAAGAAAACCAGTACTCACAACGCCCATAATAACACAACTCGTCTAACAACTCAAGTCATCTGCAAATCTCGCATTCACCATTGTAATAGTCATGCCAACTTCCACAATCGATCTAAACTCAAATTACAACATATATCATTTACTGGTAGAAGAGAACTTACTACATAACAACATAAGGGTCACACACCCCAGAACAACCCGCAGGGGATACCCCTGCCGGCTTAACCTCAAACTGATATCTCTATATACACTTCCGAAGACCATAACTATCACGCAATCACTACACCCTTCTGCATCTAAACACAAACAACGCCTACCCTCGAGGCATCACAATATGCGGTATAAGAACCTGAAGCTGATGGCCGAACTAATACTGGAGCTGTGGTCAAAGAAATATTGAGCTTCTGGAAGATCTCTCTCCACACTCGTATGACCACCTTAATACCCTCACTGGACACCATGTGCCCCAAGATTGCTACTGAACTGAGCCAAAAATTCACACTTGGAGAACTTTGCATAGAGCTTCTCCTCCTTGAATCCTTATAATTCCGTCCTCAAATACAGAGTATGCTACCCCTGGCTACGCGTATACACCAGGACGCCATCACCGAATACAATAATAAAGGAGTGCTAATACGGCTGGAATACACCGTTGATCAAATACATGAACGCTACTAGGGAAATGATCGGCCCAAAAGACATCACCAGGAACTCATAACCCAACAGAAAGATCCGCTTCACTCCACAACTAAACAACATGAGAGGTCTTCCAATACACTCACAACTCGAAGCCATATATCAAACCGAGACAAAAATCCAACACTCAATAGTTCTTGCCACATTTCCAACCAGTCCTTCTATCACAAATCAACAGTCTGAACACATCCAACCATCAAATAACACTCACAACATAGACATCCAGTCACAAGGTCCCGTCAATAAGGACACCAACGGAAATATAAGTCCCTAAATGCACGACACACAGAATAGAAATCTTAGCACTCAAGCCACAGAATGAATCCTGCCTCAAGTCCTCCAAATTGACCCATTACCAACGTGCCAAAATCACATCTCATCCATGGAAGTCACAAGCCGTCGATGCACAGCTGATACCAAGCGCTCCCGTGCGCGTTCGAATACATGGAAGGAATTCAAGAGTTACACTCTTGGCTGAATAAAATGGATTCGCACGACAAGAATTCAAGAATGTGAGATTTTCCTAAGGGTTCTGAAGCCTCTCGAAGATAAGTACAGACGTCTCTGTACCGGTCCGCAAGACTCTACTAAACCTGCTCATGACCGTTGAGTCCTATGTAACCTAGGCTCTGATACCAACTTGTTATGACCCCAAATCCTAGATCGGCCTTGATGGCACCTATCGTGGAACTAGGCTAGCAAAAAATCACATATTTACAGTTTCTTTCCAAAATCCAAACTCATTTTCCACATTTCATAAACGTATATAAAATTACTGAATCCATTAAGCAAAACAAACAATTAAACAGTCTAAAATCATCCCCAAGATCCGGAGTCAACATGTCATGAGCATCTAAGGAATATACCAAAAAGTCTACTATTATAATACAAAACTTCGGAACGAAGAACTAGGTGCAAAATAAGAAAGGGAAAACAGAGATGTTGCGGACGCTAAACAGCTACCTCTAGTCCCGACTCCGGCTCCGCATGGAAATAGATGACTAACACTCGGTATCAGCACCTGTATCTGCACACAGGGGTGCAGGGAGTAATGTGAGTACGCCAACTCGGTAGTAATGGAAATAAATCAAGTCTAAGCAGTAAGAAACATATAAAATCAAATCATCAATTCACAATAAGCATAGTCTTTCTTTCCAACAGTATATATATATATATATATATATATATATGAAATCAACATGCCTTAAAAGCCAATTTCAGTAAAATCCTTTGAAAAATGTCTTTTCCAACAATTTCAGAAATAAAAATACCTGAAGAATTTAGTGTAAAATGAAATAAGTAATAAGTAGCCCCTCGGGCCAAAACATGAATCATAAATCACCCCTCGGGAAGAACATCACTCAGCATACCTCATAGTCACTCAGTATCATCCCTTCGGACAACCTCATTGTCACTCATGCCTCCCAATGACTTGTCACATGGCACTCGGCACTCACACTCAGTAGGTACCTGGCGCTCATTGGGGATGTGTACAGACTCCGGAGGGGATCCTTCAGCCCAAGCGCTAAAATCAAGCCACCTCGTGGCATATCATATCCTCACAATCAGGCCCTCGGCCTCACTCAGTCAGTAACTCTCAAAAGCCCCTCGGGCGTATCAGTAAAACAGGGTACTCGACCCAAAAGCATCATATTATATCTCAAAACAGTGTAAATAAGGCTGAGTTTCGAAATCGGTTAAACATAACATGACTGAGTGTAAAACATAAGTCAACACAATGAGGAAAATAGCAGTAAAAAGCCCCCAAGAGGTCTAAACAAGTCGGCACGAGGCCCCAAACATGGCTTATTGCCCAAATAAAGCAATAGTTTTAGAACACAATTTAACATATGATTTAGAGTAAAAATACGCAACTCAATAGTTGCCGCAGAGAGGACCAAGTCCAATCCAAAAATCAGTGCACGCCACATACTCGTCATCCGACATCTGCGCCATTATAAAAATAGTGAGAAAATACGAAGTCCGGGGTTTCATACCCTNTGAGTTTATGCTCTATTTCTATAGAGCCAGTGTCAACCAAAATAAACTCGAAGTACCTTCTGGTTTTTAGGGAACTATTTGTATCGACGTAGTTCCTGTTGCTATACAGGGGTCTGACGAGGTGTTTGACCTCATAGTTTTCATACTCTTTGTCAAGAGCCAAGATTGGAGATACCTGTAGGGATACTACCTCAAAATTTTCTTTGACCGAAGGATTTTTGGGAGTTGCTATGATCGGGGTCACTGCCTCTTTGAAGATCTGAGGGGCTTTCATTGTGTAAGAGTCTTTGGTCTGAGGAGAGGAATATCTAGGTATTCCGGAAGTGGATTGAGAACAGGGTTCAGATTCTTTAAAAAATGGTTTCTTCATAACCAGAAGGTTTGAAGAAGATGCACTATTTGGTAGTGATGGGAAAGGAGCCAAACTGAAGTTCGGGTTTATAGGAGGTAGGCTTGCTAGAGCCGAGTACTGGTTATGGCTGTTTAATGATATGGCGAAGGGCTTGGTTGTCTTGGGTTCTGCAACCTGTTTCCCTTTGTTCCCTTTGAAAGGGCTGCTAGTACTTGGCCTTCCAGTAGGCCTCATGTTTTTCCCTGCAAGAATTCTCTGGTTAGAAAATCTGGGAGAGAATTATCTTCTCCTTTGAGAAATTCAATTTGAAAATCAAAGCTGGATAGTAAGGCTTGCCATCTAGCAAATATCTGTTTAGAGACAAGATTTTTGACATCCTTTTGTAAGATGTCTTTAGCAGATTTACAATCTACTCTAAGCAAGAATTCCTTATTAACAAGATCATCCTGAAATTTAGTAATACAGAGAACTATAGAAAGAACTTCTTTCTTAACAGTACTATAGTTTTTCTGTGCGGAATTCTAGATTCCAGAAGTATATCTAACTAATTGTTCTAACGATTCAGGGGTTTTCCTTTGTTTAAGAATACAACCATATCCTTTATCAGAGGCATCTGTTTCTACCACCATAAAGTAATCAGGGTTAGAAATACC
>MDKI01028056.1:0-15615 GCA_005239505.1 Nicotiana paniculata
GATTCACTTTGTCAAATCTCTCTCTCAAATCCTCCCAGACTAAATGTGCGTCAGATGAATATATAATCCCATTATGCAATTCTGGAGAGACTGTATTCATGATCCAGGACAAGACAATAGCATTGCATGTTTCCCAATCTTCACTCAATGCTGGCTCGAATGAGTCCTGTTTGCATGTCCCTAGCACAAAACCTAGTTTCCTCGTCGTTTGTAGTGCAATTCGCATTGATCGACGCCATAAGCCATAGTTTTCTGATCCTATGAGCTTTACAGGAATCAAAACTGAGCTAGGAGTATCTGAGGGATGTACGAACAGAGGATGTGTGTGATCGATGCGAGTCGCCATTGATAGTCACTGATTGAGCTTCGCGATGAAAATGACTGAGGAGTTACTGATTATCGGAAGATTTGCGGACGCTCTGATACCATGTGAGCTCGATAATCACTAGATGCAACTCAGATTCATCCATGCAAGCTCACACCAAGCTCTACCATGGCTAATGCTCAATGGTGCAGAATGAAGAAGAAGAAGAAGGAGGAGGAGGGAGGCGGTTACAGAGAGAGAGAGTGTATCAATTTCTTATTGAAGAAAAAGAAAATACAGTGATATATGTAGGAGTAATTTAATCATAGTTAAGTTCACTAACTCTAGTTCTAACAACCTAACTGTAGTTACTACTAACCACTAACCAACTAATTAATCTTCACATATAAATGATTTATGTTATCGGTGTATATAACTTAAACTCGTCTTTTTTTATTTTCTTTTCTGTCTATGGAAACCAACAAACCAGCTAATTAGTGCTTAATTATGTCATTTTATGTTTGGAGTTGAACACAACGTACAGAATTTCTGTACCTCTTTGCCTCCTTGTTCTTCCACACAAATACAATATATACTGGTCAATAGAAATTTGATTCATATGATTACAAAAATAGATTCATGACCTATAATTTACAGTTTTGTATTTTGTCTCCTCTATATACCAATAGTAATAACATATGAATAAAAATTAATACAATATTAGAAATGTTGTCCTCATGCTTCGTTCAATCATGAACTTGTCTCTTAATTTATCAAACTTTAGCAAATCAATCATGTGGAGAACAATTTTTATTGATTTTCTCCTCCTCCCCGACGATTTGTTTTGGATACCGAACATTGGGTTCGTTTGAATTCATTACGTTCTAAGTGAAGTATAAGTTTATGTATAAAAAAATTCAGTAAACTTGCAATAAATAGTAGATATGAACTCATAAGTCACAACTTTCTATATGCAATATGTTCAATCCTAACTCCTAAGAACCTTAAATGTTGAATTCATAGAGCTTAAGTCCTGGATCTATAATCGTCAATATGACAAAGTATATAATATATATATATATATTTAATTGACTATTATTTTTGGAAGCGGTTAAAAATCTACATTTCTTATTTTAAAATTGATAAAATTGGCAAACTGGATAAAAAATTCTAAACAAGAAAAAGAAAGGGAAAAGTTATATTCTGACTTGGCAGATATAGAGTAGCTTATCATCTGGTAAACTAACTGTAGACCGTATGTAGTGATGTTTGAAGATGCTTTATAGATTCTCTCATGAAAATTGATAAATTAATAGCCAGACCTTTTGACAATCCAAGTTGAAAACAAATACCAATTTGAATTGATAAATGCATTCAATTCTCTGATTTGAATTCCATTAAAATTTCAATTACGGAGGGGCAAAATGACACATTATTATTATTATTATAAAATTAAAAGCAAGGTGGCATTTATGTTATGAGTCAAAATCAATACATAAAACGCTCCTCTAATAATTGAGTCATTTGAAATGTATTGACTCCCTCTTCCTCTTTTTTATTCTTATTTTGTGTCTAATTCGAATCGAGTTTTCAAGTAAAGGTAAAATTATTTTCATATAATCTATAAGTCACGAGTTTGAGTGGTAAAATATAAGTACATAGGGCTCATTTGGTACGTTAAAGGATAATTAATTCAGGATTAAATTTAAGATTAGTTTATCTCGCGTTTTGTTCGGAATATAACTAATTTTGGGGATTATAGTTTTATTTTATCCCAGTGGAAGTTTGAGATAACAATTCCCGAATAATTAATCTCAAGATAAATTAATTCTGGAATATCTTATTTCTCAACCAAATGACTCCTTATTTTAATGTAGGATGCCTACATTATAGCCCGTGAATTCGATCTTTTTTCGGACCCTGCTGCACATTATTGTATCCAATTCATCAGCTTGAATTTTGTGGAAAAGTAAATATTTCATAAGTCAAAATATTTGAAAGAAAATGAGACAAATACATTATTTTACATCAATCGACATCATCAATCAAATGTGTATAAAGTGAATCACCTTTTAGAACAATCCATAGACTTTTTTGTCATTTTTACCTCTCTTCTTATTGTCAGTCTATTATCAAATCGTTGCCCTCTCTTTTCTTCTTCTGCTTTTGATTCATCTTTCTCACGGACTACCTCTACTCCGACCCACATAAATTATTATTATTAACCAAATAATAAAGTAGACACGTAAAAGATAATTACGGGTAATCGTTCATAAATTAAACTCTAAAAGCAGACAATATGAATTTTATTGACGATATCAATGCAATTTAAACACTTAGGAGTCATTTGTTATGACGTATAAGTAGATATAGTGTTGATATAAAATTTTAACACCACCTTAATATTTTGTTTGGTTATCAAACTTAAATTATTCGGGGATTAAAATTAGTATCGGGATAACTTATACCTTATAGGGGGTGGGGTAATTAGTGTCAGGATAACTTACACTTTCTTCTTAGAAATTATGCAATTGCATTTTTAATACAACATACCAAACAATGGATAAAAAATAATACCAGGATAACTAATCCCAGCATATCTTATCCCAATCATAACTTATCCTAACGTAAGCCGTATTCAATCCAAACGACCCCTTATATTTCTAGCCAATTATTATTTTATTTTTTTCTTTATCTTGTTATATATTTGTTGCCAAGAATTACTCGTTATTGTAGGTCAAATCAACCTGATAATATATAGCGATTATAAAGTATAACCTGAAATTTTTTTATATTATTAATGTATGAAAGTTAAATTTTTATTTTAAAAAATAACCACTTTTGGCGAGAGATTATCAGGATGAAAGAATAAGTAATATTACAAGGACAATATGGATGATAAATTATAATAATTACATTAACATAAATCTATCAACATCAGTCAAGAGTACTAGCTACTACTTTTCATTAATGACATAAAAACAAAGCTACATAAGAAAACATATTACATTAATTTTTGAGTTTTTTTCCTAAGACCAACTAGAGAACAAAGCTTCACAAATCTCAGTAAAAACTTCAATAATAACCTCATGATGATTTTGTGAATTTAAACTCAAAAAACATTCCAACAATTTCTCAAGATCTTTAGCTGCAAATATTTGATTTTCCATAATCATTTCCAACATTGAAACCCTAAAATCACTATAAGGATCACTTGATTTCTTCACCACCGCAAGACTACCTTTTACGCCACCTTTCGCCGCCCTTCTCCGCCGTGTCTTTCGCCGGAAAGAATACTCTGAAGAATCAGAATTAGTAAATGACCTTGACGAAAAAAGGGTATTATTGTCATCTTCTTCACTTTCTTCATCACTGCTGAAAAGACCCTTATAATCAAAATTAGGAAATTCTTTAAAATCAAATCTTTTTATCTTGGAATTTGTCATCTTTTTCTTTTTGCTCTTCTTCTTCTCCTTGGTTTTCTTTTCATAATATTTGTTCATATTTTTAAAGTTGCATTTCTCTTGAGAGTCATAACTCAAGGGATAAATTGGTGATGTTGGAGGGCATTTTCTTCCATTTGTCTCAGCTGTAAAAATAAAAGACTTCGTTAAAAAGATGTCATCCTATACTGCTTCGTAAAAATTTATACTTAGCTTGTAAATAATAGTACAAAATAAATATTAATTTGAGAATAGTGGCAAAATCTCGCAAAAGATGTTAATTAAAGATTTGACATTTATGTCAAAAAAGTAAATATTGACCTATATACGCAACATATAATTTTCGGCAAAAAATGTTCGACTAACCACCCTTGACATTCTCTCGTTGTTTGAAACACGAGGTAAAATCTTAAAACAAACATAGTACTGAACCGAAACTGATTACTTACAAGTTGAATTGTGACAATAGACCGACACTGCTGTTTGCATAAAATTTCTGCGTACGCCACTGTTGGAGAGTGAACATCTTTGTTGTTGTGTTTGGAAATTTTCAGGGTATTTTGGTGCACAAATGGAAGGAAATGGACGAGGTTTTGGAGAGAAAAGTTCAACTAATTGGTACTGTTGTTGACGATTTTGAGGTTGAAAAACTGGTTTATTATCAATGGCATCAGAAATATTCTTGGATTTGCATGAACCAAACGAAGATTTAAACATTCGAGAAATTCTTGTTTTGAATTTATTCTCCATTATTTGAGAAGAAAGAAAAGAAGAAGAAGAAGAAGAATAGTTTAAAGAGAGAATTATTATACAATTATGAGTATATGAATGAGAGTTTATATATAAAGTAACTGAAGAAGAACAGTTTTGAAAATGAGAAATTTTTAAAAAAAGGTCTGATAATGCACCTTTTTGCTGTTTTTTGTCCTTTTTATTGTCCTTTTTATAGCCAAATTTCAACCTCACTAAGTTAGTCCACCTTAACTTTTTCCCTGAAATCTGAAAACAGTTCATGCATGGAGCTCCCTTAATGGACGTTGAAATAAATAAATAATTGACATGATCAATATAATATAACAAAATTATCGAAGCTTACAAATAAATTCAAACAAATATAACTTATATACTCCCATAATATAACATAAGAAGGGAAGTCTTAGAGCAACAATAAAGTTATCTCCGTGTAATCTGTAGATCACGGGTACGCGTCGTGAAAGCAGTCATTAATATTTGCATTAGGGTAGATTATCTACATTATATCCTTTGGATGCGGCCCTTCCCGAACACTGCGTGATTGCGAGATGCTTTGTGTATCGGACTGTCTTTTTTACACCGATAAGATAAACGTAAATGATTTATATGCTATCACATGATGCAGTAGGTAATACGTCTTATTTTTTAGTAGCATCTCCCACTTATTTACTGTTATATACTCTGTAATTATCTTTAGATGAACTAATAGTGCAGAAAATAATTATACTACCAATGTATAAAAGTTAGACAAACTCAAAATACAACAATATTAAACTGGGTTTAACTCTTATGGAGTGACAGATTTTCTAAAAGATAAATATATGCAAATGTCCAAAAAAAATAGGATAACATTGAAAATACGACAAGTTACAAGAAGTTTAATTAATTAAACCTAAAATACCCAAAAAAACTACTATATTACTAGAAGTCTAGAATGTAGGGGACCAAATGAAGGAATTATACAAATTAAATGGGGCTAAATGAGAAGTACTTGTTTATATTTTGAATTCAAATTGCAAAAGGAGATTCCTAAGTGTACTTTAAGAAAGTAATCCAAATGAATAAAAGAATAAATTATCTCGAATAATTTATGATCCAACTTATTGACGTTCAGAAGAAAAACAATAAAGTAATAAATATAATAAATAAATAAAAAGACCATTTTCAGTCAATAAAAACATTCCGCCGAAAAACAAGGATACAACTCAGTTACTATGAATAAAATAAAATTGACATTGTTAAAAAGTTAGTGGTCATGGAGGTTTTCAAATTCGATGCTCGAATTCTTGAACCCTAGTTCAAGATCTACAATTTGCAGTTTACAAATCTGGAATTTGCAGTAATAAAATATAGAATTTACAGTGTACGAATTTCTACAGCAATTTCAAATTAATATACAAAAAAATTAGATTTTATAAGTAAATATTTATAGCTATTTAATGAATTTCTCAATAAATATATACTATAGTTTAAACAAACGTTTAAGCAGTAAGTTACGTGATAGATCCGCCCTGTTTGTTTGTGCACAAAAAGAAGTAGCTAAAAGGATAAATTTTTAACATTTCATCACTAGTGGTTGTACTTTGTAAAAACTGAAGTTGAAAAAATTAGGTTGCTTTTCGTTGAAAAACATCAAATTAGGAGGAAAGGCTCAGGGTGGATACCTAGGCCCGAAGAGGAGGAAGAGCGTAGTAATTGATAAAATATTTTTAAAAAATTGAAAATTAATATAGATCTGGAAGATCAATTGCTAAAAATAAGGCTAACATATGGCCGTTTCAGCCCCGGGACCGGCCCAGGACCGCGGACCATGTGGGTTTCTGGGCCTAAATGTGCTTGGTTTCGAGTCGGTTCCTGCAAAAAGAGCACTAGACTCAAGATCGTGAAGCCCGTTTAAATTGGGACCGGTCCGGCACCAAAATCGACTCACTTAGCCCACTTAAGCCCGGAACCGACCCACATGTCACCCTTAACTAAAGATAGTGTGTGTCTGCACGAGGAAGATTGTTTTTCATTCTCATCCATTAAACTATCACTATCGAGATAAGTTCGAAATGTTACCGTAGTAGACTAGTCTGCTCAAGTAGTCATAAGTTTGCTAAAGCTAAAATGGAACTAATAGAAGCAAAATTCTCAAGCTTGAATATAATGCGACATTATCAGATCATTTAAAAAATAATTACAAACGAGTGTTCATAATGTGAAATTAGCAATATGAAAAATATAAGCCCGCGACAATAGGTTAGAATATTCTAATAATGTAAGAACTCTTTATATTATTACTATTTTAAATTAAATCAAAATCCAAAACACTGAAATTTCCAAAGTCTTGAGATTTTTTCTACTATGATCCAGATGAGAAACCCCTTGAGTACTCTTTCATAATAGAAAATAATTCCCAAATTTCCCCCCAGTAGAACACCATTTTCGAAATGTGAAATTCAGGATTGGAAGACAAAGGTAATATTGTCACCTTTTTCATGTTCTTTTGTTAGACATATTGGTACCTTTGTCATTATACATTTGTCCTGTTTCGCAGCAGTTTTACTGCCTCAGCAAGTAACTGTTTATCTTGGAGAGTACTGCATTTACCTCTATTTTTTACCCCCAAGTCCCCAAAAAAACAAAATACTGTAACAATATAGATAAAAAATGAGTTTAAGTTTTATGCATGTATTACACGATTAAGTTATTTATAAAGTAATTACAAATAACTTTCTGTAATAATCATTAAATAGTAATCTGAAAAAAATGTTAATTAACTTGGTATGATATGTATTAAGCTGCACCATCTACAGTGTTGGTGGCAAAAGATTTGCATTTTCAGCGTATAATATTAAAGAAAATCATTAATTATATTTGGTGCAAAAAACTAAATAATCGCTCATCCAACTGTTTAAATTAAAAGATAGCTGACGGGTGTATAATTTATGTATAATCTTAGTATTATATGTATATCACCATATATAATCAGTGTCTATAATCTATGTAAAAAAAAAAAGGACAGCTCAGTGCACAAAGTATCTCGCATGGCCTGGGAAAGAGGTGCATCCCAAGGGAGTGTGGCGTAAACAACCTACACTGATGCAAGCACCAATGGTTGATTTCACAGCTTAAACGGAGATAACTTGACCATTGCTCCAAGGTTCCCCTTCGTCTAAATCTATGTAAAATAAAGGCCAGCCCGGTGTTCACATCATCCCGTATTCACGCAAGTCCTAGGAAGAGCCGTATCCCAAGGGAGTGTGATGTAGGCAACCTACCCTGATGCAAGCATCAGCGGCTGATTCCACGGCTCGAACCTGTGACATATCGATCACACAAAGACAAACCGAATGTTGGTTCAAGGCTCTTCTTCGTCTATAATCTATATATATCGGCGAAAAAACAAATAGTGAATCCAACTGGCTGTATAAATATTCCATGTAAGTCCTTATTTAAATGTACAAGTGCTCTTCTACTCTCTCAACTCTCAAGAGCATCTTGAAATCATAGAAGCTTCCAAAAGCAAACAGACACACTTCTCTCAAGTGATGGGTTCAGCTTTCTGAAGTTGAATTCAGCTTAATGACAAAAAATAAACATATGGCCTTTGACATTTCTTCTTGATTTTTTTTTTTATTTTTTTAACTTTGATTTGATGCTTTGCTTTTGTATGTTAGCAAAATGGGGTCTGAAAAATTTGAAGTTAAAAATCTTATCTACTTGTCTTACCATTAGCATGTACCATCAAGGCAGATACAATATACCATCGACGAGTACCACTGAATTCAATATTTTTTATAATTACAATAGCATATTGAATTCAGTTGTGAGAACATAAAAATTAAAATCGTCAAGTTTAAATAATCAATTTGCGTCCGAGTACCCTAATAAAATATGGACAATCGAGACGGAGTACCCTAATAAGAAAAGAAATCATCAAGAATACATAAAGTTGAAATGCTGGATCCGCCTTTAATGAAGAATTCTTTTCTTTTTGGTTTTCGCCCGATGCTTGGAGTATCCTGATTAATTCGGATTTGTGCCGCATAACCCGTTAAAGAGCAACTGCACTATAAGCATCTCATCACTTTTTCTTTAGGAAGTTGTCCTGTGTATTGGCAATAATCATGGGGTCACTTTTTCAAAGATTTCATCACTTTAAATTGATTTTTTTTTTTTTGGTATAACATAGTCCTTTTAATATGGCAATTTTGGGTCTAAGATAAACTATTAAAACTACTTTTGACAAAACACAAGGGAATTAGCCAAATCCTTATGTAAATTTTGCATGTTACTTGTCAACTAATTTGTCATATTAGTCCTCGTTTTATACTTGATATGAGGCACGACGACATAATTAACGGCTTGAAATTTGAAAGAATACATTTTTATGTTGTAGAAATTTGAAATTTCAATAAAATGAGTACTTTATTTTTATGTCGTAGAAAGAATATTTTCTTTTTCAACAAAAAAAAACAGTATTTTTTTTTAGTTATGGAGCACAAATTTCAATTGCGTATAAAAGTAAAGCAACACATTATTTCCTTTGAGTTTGTGTGAATTTTTAGAAAAATAATTAAATTCTTGGGAAGGTGGGTGAGTAGAGTATAAAAAATTATTTTTCAAAAATACGCTCTAACCAAACACTAGAAAATATTTTCCGAAAAAAGTTTTTTATTCACCAACCAAACAAGAGAAAATAAGTGATAAAACATTTTCCTTCATACCAAACACACCCTATATGTTAATATATTTTCCTCCATAATAAAACTAATGTTTTTGATGTATAACTTATGGAATTAAAAAAGAGAGTTCCATGTAAAAATGTTGAGAAAAAATAATCTGAACTTCATTGTTATTAGTATGTTGGTAAAATAGTTACGTTGTAGAAGAAAATATCTAATACAAAAAGTAAGTCAAATTGATTAATCTTTACACCCTGTGAGATGACGCTATTTTTTCTTTTCTATTTACTTGACAACCCAATGATAAAACAAAAGAAAAGAATTGATTGGCCATTTTTGGTTCCCCTCGAGTAACATAGCGAAAATAGTAAAACAACGTTTGCTTTTTCTCCTCAACCACCTGACCAAAAAAGAATGGCACAATTTGTCATTTGCCTGTAAGAAGATACTACTGATGAATTATTGAATTGGTGATGAGTATGTCGTTTGGCATTTGCATAGCAAAGTATCAATGGCAAACCAACATATTCCGAGTTCGCTCGAACCCAATAGTTTTGATTCAAACTATGTATTTATTTTAAAAAATTTATTGCATATATATAAATTATCAATTTAGAACCCAATAACTTAAGGCAATTTATTAAGCATCTTCCATGAATGCTTTTGTGGAAAGCTTCACACGACAAAGAAGGAACAGAGAGGGAAAGAGAGGAAATGAATTTTCACTGTTGTATTGAACAAATGCACTGTACACATATTTATACACAGTATAACCGACCTAACTACCTTTCTAATTAGTTAATTAATAACTACTTCTAACTAATTCTTCAACAGCTAGGATCCAGCTGTCACTCCACTCACGTGACACCTTCAACACCCCCCTCAAGCTGTGTAATATAAATAAGTTGCACATTCCCAGCTTGAATAATAAAACTTCATGTTGTGCCTTCCCTAGTCCTTTAGTTAAGATATCAGCCAACTGCAAGTTTGTGGGCACTTGAATCTTCATACACAGTATAACCGACCTAACTACCTTTCTAATTAGTTAATTAATAACTACTTCTAACTAATTCTTCAACAGCTAGGATCCAGTTGTCACTCCACTTATGTGACACCTTCAACACTCCCCCTCAAGCTGTGTAATGTAAATAGGTTGAACATTCCCAGCTAGGATAATAAAACTTCATATTGTGCCTTCCCTAGTCCTTTAGTAAAGATATCAGCCAGCTGCAAGTTTGTGGGCACTTGTTCTACACATATAAGACCTTCTTGAATCTTCTCCCTAATAAAATGACAATCAATATCTATGTGTTTCGTTCGCTCATGATATATAGGATTAGCAGCAATTTGAAGTGCTGCCTTGCTATCACAGAACAGTTTCACTGGCAACTTCAGTTGCATTCCTAGTTCTTCATATAATCCAGTAAGCCATACTATTTCTGCAATTGCATTTGTCGTGCTCCTATATTCAGCCTCTACAGAGCTCCTTGACACTGTGTTTTGCTTCTTCGATTTCCAGGAAATCAAGGAGTCTCCTGTCTTGACTATAAAACCATTTACTGATCTTCTTGTCATAGGGCAAGTTTCCCAAATGCATCACATTAAACTGTAAGATCTGATGATGGTTTGTATTACAACAGTATTCCCAATCCAGGTGCATTCTTCAGATATCTCACCACCCTTAGCGCCTCTTCCATGTATGACTTTTTTGGCCTATACATGAATTGACTCAAGTTCTGTATTTTGTATCTTATATTTGGTCGAGTCATAGTTGGATAAAACAGCTTTCCCACTAGCCTTTGATATCCAGCAGGATCATATAGCACTTCATCAATAGTACATTCAGTCTTATAGCCTTAATCAAATTCTATGCTGGTAAATCTCTGATTGAGTTCCATGGGTGTGGAAATAGGCTTGGAACTAGCCAGTCCAAGATCTGCAATAAGGTCCTGCAAACTTCCTTTGACAAACTAAAATTCCATCTTTACTTCTGGCAGTTTCAAGACCAAGGAAGTATCTCATCTCCCCCGGATCCTTCATCTTGAAATGATGATGAAGCATGAGTTTGGCCTCTTGAATCATAAATGCAGAGGAACCCGTAATGAGAAGGTCATCCACATAGACTAGGATAATGACCAAATCAGAACCTGATTTCTTTGTGAAAGAGAATAATCATGATGACTCTGAATGAACCCTAAAGAGAGAAGGGTTTCACAAAGCTTGAGATTCCATTGGCGAGAGGCCTGTTTTAATCTATATAGATACTTCTGAAGTTTGAAAACTTTGCTGCACTCCCCCTATCCTAAAAGACCAAGTGGGGGATTATATAAACATCTTCTACAAGATCACCCCAAAGGAATGCATTGAAGACATCCATTTGGTGCAACCTCCAACCAAACATAACAGCTAGTGATTAGACAGTTCTCACAGTAACCATCTTTACCACTAGAGAAAAAGTTTCCTGGTAATCTAGTCCCTCCTACTGAGTATAGCCCTTGGCCACTAGGCGATCCTTGTATATATCCACCTCTCCTTTGGTATTATACTTGACTTTTGAACACCCACTTGTACCTAATGGTCTTCTTGTTAGTAGGAAGGTCGACCAGTAATATGGTTGTCCTGTAAAGCCTGCAGCTCTTGTTTCATGGCTTCTACCAAGTAAGGATTGAGTAAAGCTTCCTCATAAGTATCAGGTTCTCTGATAGTGGACATGTTGCATAAAACTTTGCAGTAGGAGCTTGAGAGTGAAGCATAAGACATATATGCTGACAATGGTAAGAAGGTCCCAATGATGCATGAGATGTGGGCTTGGACACTGTATGTATGTAATCATTTAGCCAGCCAAGAGGCGTAGAAGTTCTGCAGAATTTTTTTCTTCCTGTGGACACAGTAGGACCTACAAGGTCTGTATCAGCACCAGCGCCATAAGTTGTGTCAGCAATCATAAGTGAACCAGTACCAGTGGCAGGCACCACTATCTCATCAGCTAGGGAAATAGGGACTGTGTGTCTAGTAGTATCATCGGTGTTATTAGTTGTTGTACCTTCCAAAGACAAAGAAGCAGGAGTGCTAGAGGGACTATGGACAATGTCAGTAATAGATGGTGGCTCCAATGAACATGTGACACCTTCTGCTTCAAGATCAAAAGGATCATGGGAATCATCCCCGAAGTCAACAGCAATATGAGGCCTCAACTGATAACGTGAGGACTTAAAAGAAAAAACATCTTCCCTAAAAGACACATCTCTACTCACAAAAAACAAGTTTGTAGCCAGGTTATATAACCTGTAACCTTTATGAGTACTAGAATATCCCATATGTGCTGCAGGGATTGCTCTACTGGCAAATTTGTCACTCTTGACAACTACATTTTTGGCATAGCGTAAATACCTTAACACCCTTAGGTGTTGCAAGTTGGGACTCCTTCCATAGAATTCCTCAAAGGGAGATTTACCTGCTAAAGTTGTAGATGGAATGCTATTGATTAAATATGCTCCATTCTGGACACATACTCCCCAGAAGGTTAGAGGTATAGAATTCTGAAATCTAAGAGCTCTTGCCACTTCAAGAAGTTGTATATGCTTTCTTTCAACAACTTCATTCCGCTGTAGAGTATGAACACAAGAGCTCTGGTGTACAATGCCTGCACTATTAAACATATCTTTGCAATGTGAATGAAAGAATTATGTACCATTATCACTTTTGAAAACTTTGACTGAACCATTAAATTAGGTCTTTATTAGCTTCATAAAGTCCTTCATTACAACTGAGACATCGCTCTTCAACCTTAACAGGAAAATCTAGACCATTCTACTACAATCATCAACTAGTGTAAGAAAGAATCTATGACCAACATGAATAGACACCCTATAAGGACCCCATACATCTCCATGAACTAGTTCAAACACTTTACCAGCTCTACTAGTACTTTGAGGAAAGGGTAACCTAGTTTGCTTGGCTAATGGACATATTGAACATGTTATGTCATCAACTATATTTACAGTCTTACATATATCCATTTGTTGTAGTATTTTGTGAGGGGCATGCCATCGACTCTTATGCCATAGTTATATTGGTAAAAAAGAGTTTCACACGTAAGCCAGCTTTTGACAACACAGCCAGTCACGTGGACACAGAAAAATGCGACAGCTGGACATGACTCCTTGAAGAGATACGGTACAAAGAGGCACGTTTCAGTAAACCCACGAACTTATCAGCCACAGGAAACTCAACTTGATCAAAACGGAAGAGAGGCACGGTCAGAATGAATCTAGACAAAGCTACGAGCAGATTCAAGGACCCACAATTGATTACTCGAACTTATGTAACTGAACCCCAATTATCGTTATCCTTTGTAACGCCTCATTAATGTCATAATTAGTCATTAATGAGTAACCATAGCAAGAGTCGTACGTTGTAAGAATCTCTTATATAAGGGAGGGGAATACAACTTGTAAAGGCATCTGATTCTTGAATACAATCAACTCTATATTTCTGCAATATTGTCTATTATTTATTTTTTTCCATTATCTTGATTATCAGAAACCCGTATTCATCTTAAATATAAGCTTTAGTCAAAGGGTCTAATTCTTTGGTTAAACAAATTGGTTCCGTTACCAGGAATCTGATAATCTTTGTTTACTTTTCAACTAATATCCTCTGAATTATGTCAAACCCCAACGACATCAACCAGCAAAGGAGTGGAACCCCGGTTCCATCACCTTCAGGAACCTCACGTGGTTTGAGGGAACAAACCCCAGAAAGATCCAATAACAACAATGGTGATAATGATCAAAATGTGGAACAAGATCGTGTAAAGCAAATGATTGCAGAGTATGTGAGTCAAGCTTTGCAAGAACTTGTGAGAGGATTAATGGCAACGTTACCTACACCGCCGACGCCACCCCCAATAACACCATCACCATGGAAAATCCTCAATATGGGTTGGCAAATTCAGGAAGAGGAGATACTCCTAATGAATCTCTCGAAACGAGACCGGGTATATCTAATAACTCAAAATTATAAAATTTACTGCTAACCATGCAGAAACAGATGAAGGAGCAGAATAATCGCATCGAACAAATTCCTGGAGTACCACCTATCATCAAAGGCATCGATGTTGATAGATATTCTCAACAACCTTGGAAGCCAAGTGCGGCACCCTTGCCTATACCCAAGAAGTTTAAAATGCTTGATGTTCCCAAATATGATGGAACAACTGACCCATGCGACCATGTGACTGCTTTCACTACTGGAGTAAAAGGCAACGACTTAACGAAAAAAGACATTGAATCATTCCTTGTCAAAAAATTTGGGGAAACACTTACCAAAGGAGCCCTAACCTGGTATTCTCTTCTCCCTGAAAATTCTATTGACTCTTTTGCTGAGCTTGTAGATTCGTTTATAAAAGCACACTCTGGTGCACAAAAAGTTGAGAAGAGAATGGAAGACATATTCAAAATAAAACAAGGAGACACGGAACTACTCTGTGAGTTTGTAGACAGATTTCAACGAGAAAGAATGCAGTTACCTAGTGTGCCTGATAATTGGGCAGCCATGGCATTTGCAAGCAACTTGAACGATAAAATCTCAGAAGCCACGAGGCGACTTAAGGAAAGTCTAAGAGAATTCCCATCTACAACATGAAACGATGTATATAACAGGTACAGTACTAAACTCAGAATTGAATAAGATATCATTGCTCTTTCGAGAGATGAAGATCATTTCAGATCCAGACATCCTGAATCAGATAGAAGATCAGGTAAAAATAGGTATGATCCTTACTTAGGGTCCTCGGGACGCGATATCCACCCCAGGTTCGAAAATACTAGGTCGGACTATAGCCACAAGGAAGAGACGTAGACTCATCCTTGTCTAGATCCAGAAAAGATCGAGATGAACGGCCTAGAGAAAGTACTCAAATTGGGGGTCATACCTTTAATGTAAGTACTACGGAACTTGTCTCAATATTGAGGAACATGGGAGACAAGGTTAAGTGGCCCAAAGAGATGCGGTCAAATCCAAGTAGAATAAACCCAGATCACTGGTGTGAATTTCAACAACGATCATGGGCACAAAACTGCAGATTGCAGATTTTTACAAGGTGAAGTAGAAAATTTGTTAAAACAGGACTATTTAACATAATTGTTTAGTGATAAAGGTAAACAGACATATATGAGGAACAGGAAGGAGCCCCCAAAGCCTCCTTCTCCAAAACGAACCATTAACGTAATACACGGGGGTGAAGAAGTAAACAGAGTGATTTGCAAAACAACCATGAAGTTCACAATTACACATGGGAAACGGGCTCGTGGAGAAGACGATATAACCTTCGATGATACAGATATCAGCGGATTAATGCTTCCGCACAACGATGCTCTGGTAATATCTTTACTTATTCATGACACTAACGTAAAAAGAGTGTTGATTGATCCAGGCAGTTCAG
>ML334293.1:0-92326 GCA_005239505.1 Nicotiana paniculata
GGGGGGGTGAAGAAGGCGGGATCAGCCTTCGATTGATATTCGAAATGTTACAGGCTCAACAAGCTGCAATAGCACAACTCTAAAACCAAAACCATGCACCGAGCAAGGTCGAACCCGAGCAATCGCATGAAGTTGTTCATAGGGCCGAATCGGTGTCAAGAAGATCAAACGTAAATGAATCAGGGACCAACCCTGCTATCATGAAGATGCTCGAGGAGCTGGCAATGTGAGTTGAATCGGGGGAGAAGAAGATTGAAGCAAATGACAAGAAGGTGGAAACCTATAACCCCAGGGTTGATCAAATTCCGGAGGCACCACCTATTTTGAAGGGTTTGGACTAAAAGAAGTTCGTGAAAAAGCCCTTCCCCTCGAGTGCGACTCCTAAACCAATTCCCAAGAAGTTCCACATGCCAGAAATTCCCGAGTACAATGGAACGACAGACCCCAACGAGCATGTCACTTCTTACACATGTGCAATGAAGGGGAATGATCTGGAGGACGATGAGATTGAATCCATATTGTTGAAGAAATTCGGGGAGACATCTATGATATGGTACCATAATCTGCCACCCAACTCCATAGATTCTTTTAAGATGCTTGCAGATTCCTTCTTCAAAGCACACGATGGAGCTATAAAGGTCGAGACTAGGAAGTCGTACCTCTTAAAGGTAAAGCAGAAAGATAACGAGATGCTCAGAGAGTTTTTTGTTGCGGTTTAAATGGAAAGTATAGATCTACCAACGGTTGCCAATGATTGGTCCGTTCAGGCCTTCACTCAAGGATTAAACATGTGAAGCTCGGTGAAATTACAAAAATTAAAGCAGAACTTGATCGAATACCCGGCTGTTAGCTGGGCTGATGTGCATAATCGGTATTAGTCGAATATTAGGGGACCAGCTGGGGACTCCTTTCGGGTCCATTTATCGCATCAGGCCTGTTGACAGATTCAAAAGGGACATTGACCGGGAACCACGGTCAAACAGGCATCGATATCAGCCATATAATGGAGAGAGAAGAAACAACGGACCTGGACGCAACCCCATTAGAGGTGAAAGGGGAAATGATCGAGGTCAGAACTCTCGAGGGCTCATGAGCAAGAATGGTTTCGATAGGAATATTGAGCCCAAAGAAGCACCACGGTTGTCAGCCATCGGGCGCATCAAAGATACTAGGTGGCCTCGACCTTTACAGACCGATCCAGCCCAGAGAAATCCTAACCAAATGTGCAAGTATCATGGCACACATGGCCATAGAACAGAAGATTGCAGACAGCTAAGGGAGGAAGTAGCCCGGTTGTTCAACGAGGGGAACCTTCGGGAATTTTTAAGCGATCGGGCCAAGAACCACTTCAGAAAAAGAGATTCAAACAGACAGAACGAGCAAGAAGAGACACAACATGTGATACACATGATTGTTTGAGGAGTCGATATTCCTCAAGGACCGGTATTTAAACGCACCAAGGTGTCGATCACAAGGGAGAAGTGAACTCGGGATTATGTACCAGAAGGAACCTTGTCTTTCAATGACGAGGAAGCAGAGGGGATCGTGTAACCCCATAATGATGCACTAGTAACATCTGTATTTATGAATAAGACTCAAGTTAAACGTGTTTTGATTGATCCACGTAGCTAGGCCAACATCATTTTAATCGAGAGTCGTAGAACAACTCGGCCTACAAGATCAAGTTGTGCCCGCGACCCGAGTCCTTTACGGCTTCAACATGACATGCGAAACCACCAAAGGCGAGATAACTTTGCTAGTGAATGTGGCTGGGAGCATCCAAGAGATGAAGTTCCATGTGATCGAGGGCGATATGAGGTATAACGCCCTGTTCGGGAGGCCATGGATCATAACATGAGGGAAGTACCCTCGACCCTTCACCAGGATCTGAAGTTCTCGACACTAGAGGGAGTTAAAACGGTCTACGAGGAGCAACCTGACACCAAGGAAATGTTTGCAGTCGATGAAGTGATACCAATATCGGCATTCTCATCAACAAAAGGATCGGATTCAAAGGGAAAACAGGAGGCCAAATAACAACCACAAACACCGGCCTCGACCCAATCAGAGAAGTAGGCAGACTGGCGAGGATGATGACTATGGGGTCCCTCGATCCTTTATAGTCCCCGATGATTCCGACGCCACCAAGTCAACGGTCGAAGAGTTAGAGCAAATCATACTGACCGAACATCATCCCGAATGAAAGGTATACCTGGGCACGGGGCTAGCTCCTGAGCTTAGGGAAAAACTTATTCAATTCCTTAAAACTAACATGAGTTTCTTTGCTTGGTCCCATCTCGATATAACAGGGATCCCACCAGAAATCACCACTCATAGACTAATCCTGGATTCAAAGTTTCATCCGGTAAAGCAAAAATGAAGACCCCAGTCCGAGGTCAAGCATGCCTTCATCAAAGACGAGTTAACAAAACTTCTTAAAATAGGATCCATTCGGGAAGTAAAATATTCTGAATGGTTAGCAAACGTAGTAGTAGTCCATAAGAAGGGAAACAAACTTAGAATGTGTATGGATTACAAAGACCTAAATAAAGCATGTCCCAAGGATTCTTTTCCTTTGCCTAATATTGATCGCATGATCGATGCCATGGCCAACCACGAGATTCTAAATTTTCTCGATGCCTATTCCGGGTACAACCAAATACAAATGAATCCGGAAGATCAGGAAAAGACCCCGTTCATCACTAAGTACGACACCTACTACTATAATGTAATGCCATTCGAACTAAAAAATGATGGTGCAACTTATCACCGCTTAATAAACCGGATGTTCGAAGAACAAATAGGAAATTGATGGAGGTTTATATTGATGACATGCTAGTTAAGTTCCGGCGAGCAGAGGACCATTTGAAGCATTTGCAAGAAACTTTCGGTATACTGAAGAAGTACAACATGAAGCTCAACCCAGAAAAATGTGCATTCAGAGTCGGCTCTGGCAAGTTTCTCGGCTTCATGGTATCCAACCGAGGAATTGATATCAACCCAGATAAAATCAAAGCTATCAAGGACATCACGGTAGTAGACACCGTAAAGGCCGTGCAGAGATTGACGGGGCGTATAGCCGCCTTAGGGTGATTCATCTCAAGGTCCTCCGACAAGAGTCATCGATTCTTCTCATTACTGAAGAAGAAGAATAACTTCAGGTGGACTCCAGAGTGCCAATGGGCCTTTGAGGAGCTAAAATGGTACTTTTTGAGCCCGCCGCAGATTCACATGCCGAGGGCAGACGAACAACTTTACTTGTATTTAGCAGTATCGAAGATAGCGGTAAGTGGAGTCTTGGTTCGATAAAAACAAGGTACGCAATTCCCTATCTATTATGTTAGTCAGACCTTAGATGAGGCTAAAACTAGGTATCCCCATCTAGAAAAGTTGGCGCTCGCTCTGATAAGTGCCTTTAGGAAACTAAAACCATACTTTCAATGTCATCCCATATGTGTTTTAACAACTTATCTACTTCGAAATATTTTTCATAAACCCGAACTTTCGGGACGGTTGGCCAAATGGGCCGTAGAAATCAGCGGGTACAATATTGAATATCAACCCCCAACAACCATCAAGTCTCACACCTTGGCAGACTTCGTGGTTGACTTCAACCGGCCCTCGTACCCTAGGTTGAAATAGAACCTTTAGTAAACTCGGGAACATCCTCAGAAATATGGACCCTCTTTATGGATGGTGATTCGAACGCAAAGGGGTCCGGACTCGGCATCATGCTGAAACCACCCACAGGTAGTGTAGTTAGACAATCTATTAGAACTATAAAATTGACTAACAATGAGGCGAATATGAGGCCATGATTGCAGGTCTCGAATTAGCCAAAGTCTTGGGAGCGGAGGTGATCGAGGACAAATGCAACTCCCTCCTCATGGTGAACCAGGTTAACGGAACCTTTAAAGTTTGAGAAGAGCGAATGCAAAGATACTTGGATAAGCTACATGTAACTCTACACTGATTCAAGGAATGGACTTTGCATGTTCCTCGAGATCAGAATAGTGAGGCTGATGCCCTTGTAAACCTAGGGTCATTGGTCTAAGATAACAAACTCAATCCGAGAGCTGTCATACAACTCATGAGATCGGTGGTCGAAGAAAGCCATGCCGAGATAAACTCTACAAGTTTGACATCGGATTGGAGAAACAAATATGTAGAGTATTTGAAGAACGGGAAGCTCCCATTATGGTTCCCGGTCTCCAAAGGCTACGGCCACCCCACGAGGACTATTATTCCTGGCAAGCCCGAACGAAAAAAGCTACGGCCAATTTAACACATCGGAGGCGTTCGAAATCTATTACAAAAATAGGCCTTCAAAAAAGAAAAAATTCTTTCACAATCGGTTCTAGAAGACTACCCTCGGAAAAGTCACAAATTTAAGACATCTTCGGGAAAAACTTCGATAGTGGCGAGCCCCAAGAACTCTAATAAAGCAAGGGTTGTTCGGACCCTCGAACACAACCTTATTATCTCATTCTAAGGCATTTCAACCTTTGTGATTACAAATTACAAAGCAAAAAAAGCAAAAATTTAAGAGCCAAAAGGGAAAAGAAAGCCTTGTATTTATATATAAAATGATTTTCTTTACAAGGGCCAAATCGGCCAAGTCCAAAAAATTTACAATGGCCCAAAACGGCCTCAGAAAAAGCGCAAAAAGAAGAACAAAAAAATATTAAGTCCTAAGAGGCTTGGTCTCCATCAGAGGCAGTATCTCCGTCCTCGGGGTCTTCCCCATCTTCAAATGCACTTAGGCTATCAGAGTCTTCCTCGGGGAAGGCCAACTTCCAAGCCCGAATTTATTCTTCTTGGGCATTTTCGACCTCGGCCATGATGTCAAAATCCTGGGCTTGGGCATCCTCGAGGGCTTCCCTTCGAGCTTCCCATTTTGCATGATCTATCATGCTCCTAGCCTTGGTCTGGATGGCCTCAACATCAACCTTGAATTGGGACACCTTTTCATCAGCTTTAATACCGATTGCGACCACCTTAGATTTAGTTGCCTCGAGTTTGTTGGCGGCCGAATCCAGCTGAGACTGAAGCTCCTTGATATTCTCGGCTTGCACCGAGGTTTTCTCTTTTACTAGGATATCCATGTTTTTCTTGAATGCTTCAGCCTCATCTCGTATCTCATCCACCTGCTTGTCGGCCGTCCGATCTGCTCAAGCCTTTGTCGGATTTGCATAATCAGATCATTAGTTGTAATCTAATTCATCTTCACTATCATGAATTACTCGGAATACCTGCTCATCCATATCAGTGTGCTCGTCTCGAGCCGCAACCAAATTGGCCTGAAGCTTCTCACTTAGAAGCCTATAGGTGTCGCTTTTCTAGGTAAGGCCCCGAACCTCGTCCTTGTGCTCCTCTCGAATACCTGAGGAAGGATTCATGGCGAAACGCCAAAGCTTGCAAGTAAGTAAGAAGATGTTAAGAATAATCTACAATTGTAAGTGTAAATAAATAAGGAAGAGATTCTCGAAGATTACCTGATTTAGAGCATGTTGAGCCTCACTGAACAGGCAAGTGGCCCCCACAACGTTCATCACGACTTGGTCCTCCTCGGTCACCAAGCCTCTTAGATAGCTGGCAATCCTAATAGGGGAACATAGTACTCGAGCATTGTTGGTCCCAAACGCACACGCAAGTATACGTGGTCATAGCAAGTAATATAATGTTAAATCGAATGTCGAAACCACCGGGACTTGTGTAAACTACTTGCCAAATTAATCTAATTGTTATTTAATCAATCCAAAATAAAATCCAGGAATGTAACTATTTTATACTACGATTCTATGGAAGAACTAATTATCAAGTGACGAGAGTATTGTTGTGTATTCAAGAGAGACAAATATTCCAGGGTTGTGACCAATTCACTACTTGTATTGCATTATAATTAACTTTACCTTTCATATAATTCACTCATGGTTGCTAATTAATCGATAAATTCTCTCATAGCCTTCTCCCGAAGCGCTACTCGCTTATTCTCAATAGATTAACGCCTATATTCCTATGAATTAATCTATTAGAACGCACTAAGATTACGATATTTAATTAAGCACGGTGACTAGGTATATTCCTATCCTAACCACAAATCCGCTCCCCTGAAGGGTTAAGATCGCGCTCTCTTCAATTCTTCTCTAATCTATATACGGTTTTCCCAAGCATAACATAGATAGTATATAGAACCTAACTGCTCGCCAGACAATTAAGAAATTAAACACAGAATTGAAGAAACAACCATATATTGAGTGAAATATAATCAAGGTGAAGTTAATGTCGAATAACAATATTCATGCCTAAACCACAACCCCAGAACAATGGGTGTTTAGCCACTCATGGTAAAATCAAACAATTGCATAAGTGTTGAATTAATTGTAAATATTAGAAAAAGATGAAGAAAACTGATAATCCTTGTCTCCCTAGCAATTCTGTGTGTATATTCTCTCCAAAGTGGCATCAATTCCTCAAAAATAAGCTTAGAATTCCTTTTATACGTGTTGAGTAGGGTTAGGGCCGAAATAACAATGTCCCGGACAAAACAGGAAAATCCCATGTCACCGGCGCCCTGGCCAGCGTTGGGCGCCCACCAGGGCTCTGCCCTTGAAAATTCCTCTGCCTCCAGCACCATAGGTGGCGCCCAGCCCTGCCTGGGGCGCCCAAAATCTCGGAATTCCTGGTTTCGTCCGTTTTTGCTCTAATTTCGCGCGTTTCGCCCCCGATTGATTCCGAATCATTCCTACACATAAAAACACTTCAAATTAATATAAATCATCATGTTTATCATCTAAAACTCACGAAACAAAAGAAAAATATGAGGCGATATACATAGAATATATACACTTTAAGCTAAATATCAACACCCCACACTTAGACTCTTGCTCGTCCTCGAGCAAAGGGACAATCTACTACTCTTCAACACGTACCAATTTCATTATCAAGGAGTATTTTATTTTTCAATCACACACCTTACCCCTTAACTATGATCGATACCGGCAATCAAGTATGAACATACAAAATTTCACATTCTTCCTCTTCTTTAAACATGCCAAGTATAACAATTTAATCAATCATACCAAAAACCTAATTGCAACCAGCCAACCTCAAGAGTCAACTTGCACCCACTAAGCCCTCTCAATTCACGCATCTACCCAACAAGAAAGATTACAATATTACCAATCGTTCATGAGATCATGTGCCCTCACCAACACAAAAGAGTGAATATAACTAGTCCACACATTGTAATATGCTTTTGAACATACTTTAAGGACATCACAAAATTGAATAAATTTCCTCACTCTCACAAAGAATTCATATGCATCCCGTGGTCGTACCATAAGCTTGCCCTTAGTGTAGATCTCCACTAATTCAAGTTAGCCAAATCTAGGATCAATTAGGACTTTTAAGGTTGTAATGTAGGCTAAGGGAAGGGTAGGATATATTTGAGAATAGTGACTAACCCTCCTAAGCACTTTAATGAACTTCCTTCACAAATCAACACATATTCTTCTCAACCAATTCACTTGCCACAATTCATATTCAACATAACCCTTTTTCAATTAAGCACTTCTATATTTTCACTGGCACAAATTAATAAAAATTGGAGGTGTGTATATTTTTGTACATACTTTTACTATCATTTTTTCCTACACATACTCCATACATGAAGATTCAATGGCTGGTGACTTTTGAATACAATTTTTAGTGCACTAACAGGCCTTTCCATGGATCCACTCAAAAGCTACTCCCCAATATCTCACCTTACTTCTTTTAGCGACTAAGTGTCTTAGGAGGAAAAGGTGCAAAAATCTCAATTTAAGAACAAAATAGGGGTACGGCTTGTAATGTGGGTACCAAAGAAAAGGTCAAACGGCTCAAAGGGGCTAGCAATGGAAATTTTTAATTCTTATGTGACAAGCACATCCATGATCAAGCAAGAAAATTGCCTACGTCATCCCCTAGACTAACATAACCTACAATTTTGCTTCGATTAACACATGGGGGAAGTTCTAGACTACACAGGATAGCATAGAAAATCACTAAACCTCACTCACACATTGCACATGACTCAATCACAACGGTTTTTTTTCAACTCTCAAGTCAAACAAGCACACAAAATTTAGAGAATTAAGAAATATCATACTATGTAGCATACAAGTCAAGCAACTGAGCTAAGACGTCACAAAAGAGGCTATTTATTTTTACTCAGGCATCACATGTCAAACCAAATATAAGGGAAAGCAGAGTGTATGTCATAACCTAATACACCAGCATCAAACATGTCATAGGTTATTTCTAAAAGTAACTCAGTTCCTTCCTAACTACTCAAAAAAACAAAAATAATTTAAAGTGCCCGGTTCAAGTTACACCCTTGGAAAAGAACCGGAGCCCAAAGAAAAACCAAGGGATACTACCTAACTATCCTACAAAAAACTAAAAAAAAATATTTTTGGTGTTTTCAAATATCCCTCAAGAAAATTGTCCAACAGATCCATCGTTGGGAAAAATTCGAGATTTTTCTAAAAAAAAAAAACAATAATTTTATACAATTACACTTCAGAAAGTAGTTTCCCACCCCACACTTATGTTATGCATAGTACTCGATGCATGATCACAAAGAAAAATATTAAAACAAGGGTGAGAAATACTCCCTGAGACTCTCTCGGGCCTAGCTCGGACATGATTCTCAATCTTTAGAGTCGGGATGACCCCACACTTAAGCTCAAACATGCCCCTCAACTTCAACTTTGGGTACTCAGACTTCCCCTACTCTGCAACATAAAAACAACACAAAACTCGACACTAAAAAAAAAAAATTAAAAACAGAATAGATATACAGGATGGGTTGCCTCCCAACAAGCGCCTTATTTATAGTCGTGGCACGACTCTGCTACTCTACTCAGGCTGGGCGCTTTCTCTTCTTATTTCTCCCATGAAGCCTAGCCTTTTTGCACCCTCTTAACGTGTCTCCTTTTTCATCTCTGGTTCTTTTCTCAATTATCTTTACACCCTCAGCTTGTAACACCACCTCCTCTGGATCACTGCCATTCACATAAGGACTATGCTCTATACCCTTCACGTCGACCACAATAATCATGCACAGGTCCTCATAATATTTTGGTAGTTTAAGTGCCTTGTACACATTAAAAGTGACCTCTTCATCGTCAACTCTCATTTTTAACTTCCCTGCCCTCACATCAATAATTTATCCACCAGTAGCTAAGAATGGTCGCCCCAAAATAATGGACATTTCCTCATCTGCCTCGTAATCAAGCACAATAAAATCATCGGGAAGAATAAACTTTCCCACTCGAACTAGCACATCCTCAATAATTCCTTCCGTCATAATTAGCGACCTATCTGCTAATAGTAAGGAGATTGTGGTAGGTCTAAGAATCCCCAATTCGAGTTTCTTGAACAAAGAAGATGGCATCAAATTTATACTAGCCCCTAAATCACATAGGGCTCTACCAACTTCTTATTTTCCAAGAGACAAAGGAATTGTGAAACTACCAGGATCCTTCAACTTAGGAGAAAGTTTACTCTAAACTCTGGCACTACACTGTTCAGTAAGTGATACTGTTTTGAACTCTGCATGTCTTCATTTGTTTGCCACAATATCTCTGAAATAGCTCGCATACTTAGGCACTTATTGCAAAATTTCCACCAAAGGCAAATTCACACTCACTTGGCTCAACATATCTAGGAATCTCTTGTACTTAGCATCATCTTTTTGCCGCTGCAGTCTTTGTGGAAACGGAGGTGGTGGCCTTGTTTCAATTACTGGCTCGTGTCCTTATCTTATTTCTCATTCCCCTCAACTGGCTTGGGAACTAATTCTCCTTCAGGATGAGCTGTATTCTTCTTTGTCTTTTGGAGATTCTTCTAGTACTCTTCCATTTCTCTATGTAATTTCATTGACTTGAGCCTTAGGATTAGGCTCAGTATCACTAGGAAGAGCTCCTTCTGGTCTGGTATTTTTGGCACCAGCAAGTTGTCCCAATTGGAGTTCCAAATTTCTCATTGCTGTTGCTTGGGCCTGGTGATCAACCATTATTTTCTGATTGAAAGCAAGTTGGTCGTTCATCATTCTCTTCATAATCTCCTCAAAGATAGCTGATTGTTCAGCCTGAGGTGGTCTGTATTGTTTTTGAGGTGCTTGAGGCCGATATTGATTCTGATTGCCTTGATTTCCACCCCAAGAGAAATTTGGGTGGTTCCTCCAGTTGGGATTGTACGTGTCTCCATACTGATTTGTTTGTCCTCGATTTACATTACCCAAAAATAGACAGACTCTGGATTTGCTGGGCATAGATTGCTCATGTGACCCTCTCCACAGACTTCACAAAATACCTGAATCTGTTGCACTGGTTGCACTGGTTGCACTGGTTTGGCATGTTGCAGTGGTTGAGACTGTTGCTTGTTAGTGATCACAGTCATCTGATTGACTTGGTTAGTCAATGTAGAGATCTGAGCTGACAGTTCTGATACAACATCTAATTCAAGAACCCCTGGTGACTTTTGAACCACATTCCTTCCCATATCACCTTGCCAGTCTGGATTGATTTTGGAGAATTCATTCAATAATGCAAATATTTCATCATAATTCTTCTCCAATACCTGACCTCCAGCTTCTGCATCTACCACAATTTTTTGTGGGGATGGAGCCCCTCAATGAAAGTGTGAACTAACACTTCGTTTGTCTGATTGTGATAAGGACAGTCTCTGAGTAGCCCCTTGAACCTTTCCCATGCTGAATATAAAGATTCGCCTGCTTTCTGTTTAAATGAGACTATCTCACTTCTGATCTTAGCAGTCTTGCCTGAAGGGAAGAACCTTGCCAGAAATTTTCTCGCTAAATCGTTCCATGTTGTAATGGAATTAGCTGGTTCTGCCTTCAGCCATCGCTTTGCTTCGCCCAATAGAGAGAATGGGAAAAGCATGAGCCTCACATAATCCGGCGTGACCCCGTTAGTGATATAAGTATCACTAATCTCTAAGAAGTTCAAAATGTGCTACTATGGATCCTCGTGTGGAAGACCCAAAACTGCCTGTTTGCATGAAGTAGTTAGATCATGCTCTGTTTCAGCTCAAAGTGCCCGGTGATTTTGGGCTTCACGATGCTGGAGGTAACATTAGTAGTACTGGACATTGCTACCTCCTGAACAACCATGTGTTGTTCCTCTGCCATGTTCATAGGAAATTGGATGAGGTCCTGAATATTATCTGTATCCCTTGCTTCTCTCAACCTCCTGTGAAATGTTCTCTCAGGTTCGGGGTCAAAGCCATTAAGTCTGTCCTGGCTTCTGATCCTACGCATTCAATCGAAGTTCCTGAGATTAGAGAAAAAATCACGTGACGTTAGACTCAATGAAATAAAAAATTAAAACAAAAACTAGAAAGTAGTCTATATCAAGTCCCCGAAAACGACGCCAAAAACTTATTGGTCTCAAACGCACACGCAAGTATACGTGGTTGTAGCAAGTAATATAATGTTAAATCGAATGTTTAACCCACAGGGACTTGTGTAAACTACTTGCCAAATCACTCTGATTTTTATTTAATCAAGCCAAAATAAAATCCAGGAATGTAACTATTTTATACTACGATTCTATGGAAGAACTAATTATCAAGTGACGAGAGTATTGTTGTGTATTCAGTAGAGACAAATATTCCAGGGTTGTGATCAATTCACCACTCGTATTGCATTCTAATTAACTTTCCCTTTCATATAATTCACTCATGGTTGCTAATTAATCGATAAATGCTCTCATAGCCTTCTCTCGAAGCACTACTCACCTATTCTCAATAGATTAACGCTTATATTCCTATGAAATTAATCTATTAGAACGCACTAAGATTACGATATTTAATTAAGCATGGCGACTAGGTATATTCCTATCCTAACCACAAATCCGCTCCCCTGAAGGGTTAAGATCGCGCTCTCTTCAATTCTTCTCTAATCTATATACGGCTTTCCCAAGTATAACATAGATAGTATTTAGAACCTAATTGCTGGCCAGACAATTAAGCAATTAAACACAGAATTGAAGAAACAACCATATATTGAGTGAACTATAATCAAGGTGAAGTTAATGTCGAATAACAATATTCATGTCTAAACCACAACCCCAGAACAATGGGTGTTTAGCCGCTCATGCTAAAATCAAACAATTGCATAAGTGTTGAGTTAATTGTAAATACTAGAAAAAGATGAAGAAAACTGATAATCCTTCGCTCCCTAGCAATTCCGTGTGTATATTCTCTCCAAAGTGGCATCAATTCCTCAAAAATAAGCTTAGAATTCCTTTTATACGTGTTGGGTAGGTTTAGGGTCGAAATAACCATGTCCCGGACAAAACAGGAAAATCCCACGTCACCGGCACCCTGGCCAGCACCGGGCGCCCACCAGGGCACTGCCCTTGAAAATTCCTCTGCCTCCAGCGCCACAGGTGGCGCCCAGCCCTGCCTGTGGCACCCAAAATCCCGGAATTCCCTAGTTTCGTCCGTTTTTGCTCTAATTTCGCGCGTTTCGCCCCCGATTGATCCCGAATCATTCCTACACATAAAAACACTTCATATTAATATAAATCATCATGTTTATCATCTAAAACTCACGAAGCAAAAGTAAAATATGAGGTGATATACATAGAATATATACACTTTAAGCTAAATATCAAGCATCCTCTAGGACAGTAAGAACTAGATGCCGTTTGCGGCTTGGGTTAGCGCTCGGAGCCGGGAATTGGTCCACCAGCCTCGAGCTCAATAAAGATCCAATAGCGTCCGAAGACGATATTTTCTTCGGCACCAGTAAATCACCGAATCTGGTGACATCCTCGAAAGTAGCAGTTTCGATCCCGTTTGAAGAAACCATGGATATTGATCCAGTGACTATCCAGCATGTTGGCCTCTTGGATCATGGTATCCGAAATCTAGGGGGATTCCAAAATATCAACCACCCCGAGCTCGTCCCTAGGGACCTCTTTCATTGCTTGGAAAGCCTTGCCTCCAGTCTCTCTCTCCGCCGTCTTAGCTGGGGACAAGGCTACCTCTGCTCTTTCTGATTCAGGGACCTCGGCCGAAGCTCCCTCATCAACTGTCTCTGATTTGGAGGGCTTTTGTACCAAAGCAGTAGCCTGCATACGGGCCACCAGCTTGGAGTTGTCTTCTTCTTCCTCTTCGGACTCAATCTCATTCCTTAATCGGCGGATTGAGTCCAAGGATATAACACCAGCATCCACCTTAGGCTTACGAGTCTTCCTCGCCGATTTTTTCTTTTCCGAGCCCAGAGGACTAGGAGCCCTTTTTCTCTTTTTCTCCTTGGCCGACTTTGGAGCTGATGGTCGGGGAAGGACTTCTACGTCACCAGAAGGAAGTCTCATTGCAACATCCTTCCCGATACCTTCAAAAGAAGAAGAGATAAGTTAGTTCTAGAATAGGTCATAACGATAAACAATCCAAGGTAGAAATTTACCATGGTTACGGGCCTCCCATCGACCCTTTGATAACTCCATCCAGGCATGTTCATAGTAGGGTTTATGAGATACCAGGCCTTCGGCCCATTGCTTCAATTCTGGAATCGGGTCCGACATCTGGGCCACAACTGCAACTCAAAGAAAAGATGAGGAAATATGATAGGAAATGAAATGACAAATCAGACATTCGAGGTAAAAGTACTTACATTGCATGTTCCACTTTTTAGGGAACTTCATGCCTTCAGCGGGGATCAGGTCCGATGTAATTATTCGGACAAACCTGCCTATCTAGACTCGATCCCGAGACTCGTCTATGCTGGAGAACGGGGATCTACTGACCCGGTGGGAAAGCTTGATCAGTCCTCCTCGATAGATCCAGGGACTATAAAGGCGCATGAGGTGATCGAGAGTGAAAGGACATCCCTCGATCTTGCTCGTGAAGAAACAGAGGAGAACGACTATTCTCTAGAATGAGGGGTGGATTTGGCCTAGGGTGACATTGTATATTTCACAGAAGGTGACGATTATGGTGTCAAAGGGACTAAACATAAAGGGGTAAGTGTAAACACTTAGATACCCCTCCACGTAGGTGGTGATCGATTCCTTAGGAGAAGGAACGACCACATCTTTGTTCACCCAATTGCATTCCTCCTTGAGCTTTTTGAGGATGTCCTTGGTGATGGTGCATATATACCTCGACATCGGCTCGCATCGCCCCTGGGATGAGGGGTTCTTCTCTATTTTAAAGTCAATAATGGTTGGGCACCCTGTCAGAACGAAGTCCTCAGGGTGGGGCTCCGTTGCAACCTCATCACCGATGGGACGCGATGAAGAATCAGCCTCTCTTTGCGGCACGGATTTAGAAGTTTTAGCCATTTATGAACAACAAGTAAAAGAGTATGGATGTTGATTAGAGTTCAAGAAATTTGGATATGGAAATTATGAAGTAAGGGGATTCTTTGAAAGCAAGAGCAGAGAAGGCGTTGATTGTAAAAGTTTGAATGAGAGAGGGTTGAGGCTTTTATAGGTTGGAGGCGACGATTCAGAACCGATAGTGGCATACCAGCACCTGACAGGCATTTAATGCCTTGGTAACTAGACCTACGGGATATTTCATCGCCTAAGTCATGGTCGATCTCGTCACTAACGTCATCACTCATAGAGATGGAGTTCGAGAATTCATGTCGTTTCTCATCACCTTATTTTTGAGAAACAAGGGGCTTATCTGTATACGGTCAGAACGAGCCTGTCCTTCTTGTGACTAATAGAGGTTAGATCATGATAGACCACAATTCGGCCTCATGTATGTCGAGCCTCGGTACGAAGTTAGATTGCTGAACCCTTAATTCAGAGACCGACCAAGGACGAGATCAGCCAAGATCGAGACCAAGCAGAATGGAGATCAAGAGAGAATGGTTGAAGTTTACCTAGTCAAGTAACGGTAAGCCGAAATATCCGTAATCGAGCAAGGATCACAACGAAAATCTCGACACGTATCAAGATGAGGCCGACTAATTAGCGAATCATGTGATTTCTTACTGTATTTAGAGTTATACCATAAGTGAGACTCCCCTACTATATAAAGGGGTATAATCATTTGTAAAGCAATCAGATTCACGCAATACAAAGCAATATACTATTCATTTCTTTAAGCTCACAATACTCTGATACTTTGTTCATATCTCCTTTTGCTCATTCATTTGGTTTGGGGGTAACTTATCTCGAGGGCCAAAGCTGCACATTTCATTTGGTTTGCTTTTATTTTTCTTTACAGTCAATTTCAATATCAATTTGCATATTTTCTCAGTTTGTGCCAAGTAAAATTATGTGTCCTTAAAACCACATATAAATTCAATTGTTATCCGTTTTTAGGAAAAAAATTACTACTCACAGTACTCTTGTCGAAATATCAAACTCGTCACCTCGAGCAATCTATATGGCTTCCTTCAATCAATCTATAATCACATTATATCGATTTCGTGTTAATTTGATTTCTTAGGCTAATTTATAACTAATTTAATATACCCAACCCTCAGAATTTCATATTTCATTCTCAATTCATCAAATTATATTTACCCATTCTATGGGTAACTCGAATCAATCCGTAATCTTCTAATTAAAGAAAATTCACATTGTTCATTCATTCGGTTCATGGAAAGTTCCATGGGTTCTCATTTTTTATTTTTAAATTAGTAATCTCATCTCAATTCATCAAGATTCAACGCTTAATTTCCCGATGAGATACAGAAACAAGTTCAAGTCTTGAGTCTAAAATGATTACCTTGAGTTCTTCATTCTCTTCTTCCCATTGTTGTTCTTTTTCTATATTTTCTTCTATGCGTTGGCTCTGTTCTTTGTCGATTCAAGTGACCAGGCCTTTCTATATTTCTCCTTTTAAAAGAATCTAATTATTGAAAATTTCATCTTGAGTCTAATTTCTGTTATTGTTGCAAGCAGAGGATTTCGTTTTTGCCTTTTCCTCTCTTTATCTTTTTGTTTGCTCCAAAATTTTGCTATAGCTTCTGTTTTGGCTGAAGCTCCAATGCTGCATTTTCCTTTTTTCCAAGGCCCCTTTGATTTGCTTAAATTGATGCTCCTTTCTATTTTAGGGCTACGACCCATTTTGCTCTTTTTTTGTTGTTGACCATTATGTCCTCACTTAAGTTATGAGATATTATAAATACTAGTAAAATTGCACTTTATAAATAATTATTAGTAGTAGCACCAACAACTAGTTTAGATGGTGCAAGAGTTGGAGAATTTGGTGAATGAGTTGTTGAGGGTGGTGATGGTTCTAGAGAGCTTATCAGGGATTTATGTATTATAATAAAAAATAATGGCTAAAACTCCTATGGTGATCATGCCTATGACATGTAGGACTACCATCAGCTCATTACGAGTAACCATTTTTCTGTTAGTGATGCCATTGATGAAAAACATAATTAGGAGACAAACAGAAGTAAGAAGAAGAATATTCATTGTACAAAAAAATTTAGTCAAATGTGGAATGCTTCTTAGGAAATCGTTATCTCTGAGTTCAAAGTCAACAAAAGAAGTCTTGTTCAGAAATAATGTATAAGATTGTACTTATGTGATTTTGCTGAAAATGTGTTATGATTCCAATTGATTGAAATAAAATGAAACCGAACTGGATGATTAGTTTTTTGATAAGTCTAAGACAAAAGATTCACAAAGATTGCACGATTCCATGGGAATAAGACCTTGAAGCTAATTTTGAAACGAAAAAATAACAATAATCCTGTCATATGTCCAATCCACTCCAGAATCATGCTAGAGACTAACACGAAATTCAAGAATAATCAAATCAATAGAAGAAGGGTCTTTTGATATTTCACCTATGAATCTGTTTTCATCTAAATGCAAATATACTTGTAACGGCGTGATGATAAGTTGTGTAGGTAATTCTCCTTAAAATTAGTTATTTGACAAATCTAATGCTTTTAGACTTTTCATCTATAAATGGTAGAAGATAATATAACTCTCGATATAATTATCACCTTATTTAAAACTACAAGAATTCAGGAATAAAGAGCTTATATTTGTTTGAAGTTGGCCACTTAATCCATTTTCTAATGTATTGAAATACTTGATATTAGGTTGAGCGTGTGAATTAAGGAGGATTAAATGATCAAATGTAAGCATTATATTGGAAAAACTCCTCCAAATGATTTTTGAAAGATCAAGATATCTCAACTCAGTTTGATAGTAATTAGGTTATGTTTGAAGATGATTACAACTTGACATGAAAAAGACCTTCCATAGGAATAGTAGAAACCATGATACTGAGTTTCTGAAATCCAAAATATTCAATCAGTAAATACTACTACAAGGCTTGAATGATTAGCAACGTCTTAAAAGAAATCAGAACTTCAAAGTTGTTCCTCAAAATATAAAGAGATCCGAAAGATATGAGTTTAGAAAGTTGGTAAAAATTTTTAGTGAACCCATTATCGAAGATATCAATAAGACAACAAGAAGACAACTTTGCTCGACAAGAAGGAAACATTCCATGAAATTGATTATCACTGAAAGTGAGCTCTTGGAGGTTTCAAGACCACATCAATCTTTAGAAGAGAAATTAATAAATAATTAAATAAATAAAGTCATATTACTTAAAAAATATTGTTTACCCAAGTCACTACATAGTTTTGAAGATTGACAAATGTCTGACCAGTTGAACCAGGTCCATCAGAGCACACATACTTGACCTGACGCGTTGGCACATGAACCGTATATGCATAGGATATGAATGCGATTGTGAAGTATCAATGAACAAAGAGAGTGTCTCCTAATGCGAAAATGTTGCAAATTGATAAGAGAATAGAAGTTGAATTCAGCAAGGACAGTAACAAAGGAAGGAAGTTGAGTTTAATACGAACTCTTTTTCCCAGGAAGAGTTGTACCAGAACTGAACGACAAACTCAACAACTGACTCTATAAATAATTGAAGTATTCTTGCTTGAATCACCAACACACAAAAGCATAAATTTATCAAGAATTGAAATCAAAATTCCCAGAGATTTTGCAAGTAGAATTACTGTGTGATACAAAGGCTACAGACCTGCTAGAAGAACCAGTTCCATCTATTTTTCATTGAGTCTAGTTGGTTGTAGTAGGCGATTTAATATTGTATCTTTTTAGCTTTCATAGAAGAAATTGTAATAGGTACACATTGTTCAAGTTAGAGTTAACTTGAAGCTTGTAAAAATTAGCTAGAGGCTAGTTACTACGAAGGGATTAGAGG
This sequence comes from Nicotiana paniculata, assembly GCA_005239505.1. Taxonomy (NCBI): domain Eukaryota; kingdom Viridiplantae; phylum Streptophyta; class Magnoliopsida; order Solanales; family Solanaceae; genus Nicotiana; species Nicotiana paniculata. The sequence continues at coordinate 18,250 of ML334293.1, forward strand.
TAGTCCAAGATTACAAAAGAGTTTATTTTGTAAGTCCGTTTGGCTCAGAGTTTTAGTGAAGAGTTTGAGAAAATCCTACTGAGGAGTAGGTCGTGGTTTTTTCACCTTTTGATCTAGGTGTTTTTTCCATGTAAAAATCTATGTGTTTTTACTTTACTACTTTTATTATTCCGCAACAGTAAAAGTTGGAACACCAAGAAGAACCAGGTTCTTCTAGAGAGACATCACTCGAAAAATTGGATACCACGCAAATTAACCTATCTTCTTGTGTGGTATTGACGTCTAAAAGATCAATTGGTATCAGAGCGGTTTATCCTTGATAAGGTTAGCACCTTGGAAAAGATCAAAATGAGTGCACCACCTGGAAACTGGGAGGGTCAATCAACTGCAAGGCCACCACTTTTTAATGTCCAGTATTACTCTTGGTGGAAAAACAGGATGAAGGACCACATGATTGGAGAAGACTATGAACTCTGGGACATAGTCACTGATGGTCCTCTAGATACCATGATGAAGACTGCTGAAGGTATAGATGTACCAAAGACTAGAGTTGAATGCACTACTAAGGATCTGAAGAAATGGAAAAAGAAAGAAAAGGCCAAAAAGTGGCTAGTGTGTGGACTAGGTCCAGACGAGTACAACAGAATCCAAAGCTGCACCACTGCCAAAGAGATCTGGGATACCTTGCAAGTAGCCCATGAAGGAACACCTCAGGTAAAAAGGTCAAGAGGTACTCTACTATACTCTCAGTATGAAAACTTCACTATGAAAGAAGGAGAGACTATCCAAGAGATGTACACAAGGTTCACAACCTTGACTAATGAACTGAAGCCTCTTGGAAGAGTCATTCTTGAAGAGGACAGGGTTGAGAAGATCCTGACAAGGGTCTTGCCTATTTCTTGGGAAAGCAAAATCACTGCTATCCAGGAATCCAAAAATATGGCAACCATGAGATTAGATGAGCTGATTGGTTACCTCACTGCCTATGAACTCAGAAGGCAGACAATGAAGATGGATGATCCAAAGAAGGAGAGGAGTCTAGCACTAAGAATCACTGAGGGAGCAGATCTGGAGGAAGATGAGATGGCCATGATTACCAAAGAATTCATAAACTTTCTTATGAGGAAGAAGGGCATCTCTAGAGGAGGAAACTACTACAAAGCAAAAGCTCCAGAAAGGCCAACCAATGAGGGATGCTACAAATGTGGTAAGACTGACCATCTAATCAAAAAATGTCCTCAGTGAGAAGTAGAATGGAAAAATGAGAGATAGGAAAGAAGGAACAGGTCCAACCCAAGAAAACCACAACAAAAGCTATGGTTGCGTCTTGGGGGGAAAGTTCAGATGAAGAATCAGAAGAAGGTGAGAATGAAGATCAGGCGCTCATGGAAATTGGAGAATCTGATGAGGAATCACATGAAGAACCAGAGGTAAGTATCTCCCATCTTAAAAATAAAATAAAGTTCATATCTAAGAAAAACTCTCTGAGTTGCTACTTGATTTCATGGATGATTCCGAAGAAACAACCAAAGAGAAGGAACAACTCTCTACATAATGTGAAATGCTAAAAGCAAAATGCATGAACATGGAAATCAGACTTAGTGAATCTGAAAAGAAAAACACTGTCTTGTTGAACTAGGTTCATCCACTTGAAACTGAGATTCTAGAACTAAAATCTGGAAACTTAAAGTTAAAGATAGGATCCAGTAAAAAGGTTGTTGATCATTCTCATATCATGTTAGAAGAAAACGTAGGAAAACTAAAAGATAAGATGTATGCCAAGGATGAACAGATAACAACTCTTAAAGAAGAACTTGTCAAAGTCAAACATGAATTAGATCGAACCTGTAAATGGAATAAATCCTTTGATGCCCTGATATGGCTTCAAGAGAATCATAGTAGAAACCGGAGAGGGATTGTCTTTGGAAGTTAATTGCCCAAGTGGGATCCCAAAATCAAGTATCTCACTCTCCCTGAGAATAAAATCTGCACCCATTGTGGTAAGACTGGCCACTAAAAAATTGAGTGTATTGCAAAAGAGCAGGTCAGTCGAAGAAATGAGAGTTTTGTTAAAAAGAAACATTTGCTACCAAATTGGGCTAGAAAAATCTTGATTCATCCATTCTCTCATAGAAAAGGACCCAAACTAGTTTGGGTTCTTAAAACTAACCCCTGATTCTTTTTGTAGGTTCAAGTGAGAGGAGGCAGCCAAATTTGGTATTTGGATAGTGGCTGATCTAAGCATATGACAGGGAACATGGAACAGTTCCTTTCACTTGAAAGTCTCAAAGGAGGAAATGTCTCCTTTGGAAACGGAAAGAAAGGTGAAATTATTGGGGTTGGTAAGGTAGGTAAGGATGACACACGATCCATCGAACATGTGTATATGATAGATGGCTTGAAATACAGCCTGATCAGTGTATCACAACTGTGTGACAGAGGTAACCTGGTTGCCTTTACTTCCACAAAATGTTTTGTGATTAACCTGCTTACNTCAGTGTATCACAACTGTGTGACAGAGGTAACCTGGTTGCCTTTACTTCCACAAAATATTTTGTGATTAACTTGCTTACGGACAAGATTATTTTGCATGGTAAAAGAATAAATCACATCTATGTCATAGACTTGTCCACACTGTCTGAAAATGAACTCACTTGCCTAAGTGTGTTGGACAGTGATCCCCTCCTGTGGTATAAAAGACTTGGTCATGCAAGTCTAAATCAACTAAACAAACTAGTCTCTAAAGACTTAGTGGTATGGCTTCCTAACATTAAGTTCAAGGAAGACAAAGTTTGTGAGGCATGTGCCAGGGGGAAGCAGGTATGGTCTTCTTTCAAAAGTAAGAAAATAGTCAGTACCACCAGGACGTTGGAATTGGTTCATATGGATCTGTGTGGTCCTATGAGAACTCTGAGCAGAGGTGGTAAGAGATATGTGATGGTGCTAGTTGATGATTATTCAAGGTTCACTTGGACCTTATTCCTGGCATCTAAGGATGAAGCATTTGATATGTTCACCTCATTTGTCAAGAAAACTCAAAATCAATTAGGACATCAACTAGCATCAATAAGATCTGACCATGGTACTGAATTTGAGAATGCTAAGTTTGCTGAGTTCTGTGATGAACATGGTGTCAATCATAATTTTTCTGCTCCTAGAACCCCACAGCAAAATGGGGTTGTTGAAAGGAAAAACAAAACTCTTGAAGACATGGCAAGAACCATGCTTCTATCTAGCAAACTACCTCACAACTTCTGGGCTGAAGCAATAAACACTACATGCTATATAATAGATAGATGCATGACTAGGTCTCTGGTAGAGAAAACTCTTCATGAATTACTTAAAGGGAGAAAGACCAGCATATCACATCTTAGGTCTTTCGGACGCAAGTTCTTTGTGCACAATAATGGTGAAGATTCCCTAGGAAAATTTGATCCCAGAAGTCATGAGGGAGTATTCTTGGGATATTCACCACGTAGCAAAGCTTATAAAGTGTATAATAAAAGAACTATGTGTGTAGAAGAAAGTGTACATGTTGTCTTTGATGAAACTAACACTCTTGCTGAGAGACATGAACCAGAAGATGAGGAGCTTGGACTGGTGAGAAGCAGTGAAAACATTGAAGCAAACATGGAAGATGGAACAGGTGATGGACCAGGTTCAACTACCCCAAGCAACATGATAGGGGGAATTCAACATATGCAACCTGGCCCTGATCCTACTCCATAGCAACAAGACACCATGGAATTGTCTAAGAATGAACAGCTGGTACTCAAACCACATAGATATCAGAGTTCTCTCCCTCTTGAGAACATCATAACAGATTTGACATCCGGAATCAAAACAAGATCATCCTTGAAAAATCTGTGGGCGTTTGATGCCTTTCTCTCCATGATCGAACCAAAGAACATTGGGGAAGCCCTACAAGATGCTGATTGGGTAAATTCCATGCAAGAAGAGCTGAACCATTTTGAAAGAAGTCAAGTATGGAACTTGGTACCCAGTACACTAGACAAATCAATGACTGGAACCAAGTGGGTCTTCAGGAACAAGCTCGATGAGGATGGAACTGTTACAAGAAATAAGGCAAGACTAGTTGTTCAAGGGTATAGTCAAGAAGAGGGAATTGACTATGATGAGACCTTTTCCCCTGTGGCAAGACTGGAGGCAATCAAACTTCTTATAGCATTTGCTGCACACATGGAATTCACTCTTCATCAGATGGATATTAAGAGTGCCTTTCTTAACGGCTATCTGAAGGAAGATGTATTTGTCAAGCAGCCTCCAGGTTTTGAAAGCAAGGAGTCACCTGACCACGTATACAAACTCGACAAGGCTCTGTATGGACAAGCACCAATAGCATGGTACGAATGATTATCAAAATTACTGCTAGAACATGGGTACAAACGAGGAAAAATTGGCAGTACCTTGTTCTTAAAGGAAAAAAGTAAGGATCTCCTGGTTGTGAAAATATATATGGATGATATTATATTTGGGGCGACTTCTGAAAAATTGAGTAAGGAATTTGCTATGCTTATGAGGAGTGAGTTTGAGATGAGTATGATGGGTGAGCTAAACTTCTTTTTAGGCTTACAAATCAAGCAAAACTCAAATGGAACGATGATCCACCAACAAAAGTATGTGAAAGAATTGCTCAAGAATTTTAAAATGGAAGACTCAAAGGAAATAGACACTCCCATAGCCACAACTACAAAATTGGATGTGGATGAACCTGGTTCATCCGTTGATCAGAAGCTATACAGAGGGATGATTGGGTCTCTAGTATATCTCACTACCAGCAGACCTGATATTGTGTTCAGCGTGGGACTGTGTGCTAGGTTTTAGGCAAATCCGGAGGAGTCCCACCTCACAGCAGTGAAGAGAATTTTGAGATATTTGAAAGGCACCACTGATTTGTGCCTTTGGTATCCTAAAGGTAGTAATTTCGACCTTGTAGGATATGCTGATGCTGATTATGCAGGTTTCCTGGTTGACAGGAAGAGTACTTCAGGCATGGCTCACTTTTTGGGCTCCTGCCTTGTGTCTTGGGCCACCAAGAAATAGAATTCAGTAGCTTTGTCTACTGCTGAGGCTGAATATGTAGTTGCAGCCTCTTGCTCTGCACAATTGCTATGGATCAAGCAATAACTCATGGACTTTGGTATAGATGTGGGACATATTCCTATTTTCTATGATAACACTAGGGCCATTAGTATGACGAAGAACCCGATTCATCATAAAAGAACTAAGCATATAGATGTTAGACACCATTTCCTAAGGGATAACTATGAAAAAGGAATGATCTCAATTGAATTTTGTGCTACTGATCAACAAATTGCAGATATCTTTACTAAAGCACTGAGTAGGGAGCATATTGAGAGAAACATGCTTGAATTAGGGATGATTAAAATCACCTGATTGAAAAAAAAACAAACATTGAAAAAAAAAATTGGAATTTTTTTTTGGCTAGAAACACTAACATAGATAATCAACCAGACTATTCATTGCTCAGCATCATGAATTTAATGTCATACTCTCTTGCCATGTATTAATATGATTCCCTGGTTGCTAATGATGTTTCTCTATCTTTGTTAATTGAGGCAAATTAAGGACTTTAACACGATGAACCTGGTTCATCTCTGCTGGTTCATCTGANGTTCTTTATACTAATCCCTAAATGAACCCGTTCCAAGAAGTCCCATCAGTACTCAATTAGCCTAGAGGTAGGGAACTCTTAACTATCTAATCAATGACACTCCTACAACTATTAGACTCCTACTTGAATAAATATTTTGCCCGTTGTATGATTAATAGTCATATCTTAAATAAGGGTCATCATTACTCTTTTCTTCATAAAGTAACCATCGAACCAAGTTCATCTCACTTTTCTCAAACCCAAAACTAATCACTTTTCTTTTATTCCTAATAACACTCGTAATCATGTCTTCACCACCACCTGCTTCTTCTTCTACATCGCCAAATCGTGATTATGATGGACGTCTTTATGAATCAGATTCAAATTCTCCATCTGTATACAGTTCTCAATCACCAGAAAGAACCTCAACCCCTGAAAAACCTCCTATTCCTGAACCCACATCTAACCCTAACCCAGCCCCACGTGGTCGTCGTGTAAAGGTTCTTGCCAGAAAATTAGTGGCTTCTGGGTCCCGTGCAAGATTCTTGTAGGAAATTATGCAGGCTAAAAATTATAATAATTTTGAATCATTAAGTGAATCTTTTAAATCATCCAACGAGGATGAAGCACCTGGTTCATCAAATTCTGAACAAGGTAATCTTGATGCTATTTCTGAATCTGTTAATGCCGAGAACAAGTTTATTCTGGTTGGGTCGGTAGTTGATGTTGAAGTGCCGAGTAGGCAAAGAAAATTGGGAAAGGGTAAATTTCTTGAGAGAGAGGGATTTGGGGAGGATGGTACCACATTGGCTATCTGTGGTCCCATTCCTGACAAGGTTGGAGAAGATGTGACAGAGTTAGGGGAAAGTGTAGTCGAGGAAGCAGCGGCAGGTTTAGCAAGCTGGAAGAAAGGAGCAGATGAACCTGTTTCATCTGGGGACGAGATGTTGGATGACAGGCTAAGGAAACTGGGGGAGTCCTATAACCCCAAGAAAAGGAGGACTCAGAAGTCCAAGAAGGCTACTAACCAGTTTCTTCTAAGAAGAGGAAAGCTTTTGTAGCTGTTGATGCTCTTGTTCCTAAGGTGCGTGATACACGTAGTGCTATGAGAGAGGAAGAAGAAATGTTTGAGAAGGCTCTGCTACAGAGCAAGAAAAAGAGAGTTGCAAAGGGAAAGTCTAAAGTAGGAGAGCCTGTGGAGACTGTTCAGAGGATACGATGGACCTGGTCCATCATGAGGAGCAGACTGCTCCTGTTATGGTTGAGGCACAAAAATCAAAAAGATCTAAGGCTTCTTCAAAGAAGTCATCTACAGTGTCTGCCAAACCCACAAGAACTGTTAAAAGGACCAGGTCCAAGGCAAGAAAAGTGAAGGTCGTTGAGAAAGATGATGATAACAAGTGGAGTGGAGAAGATGAGGGGGAAGTTGGTAAGGTGACTGACGGAATCACCTTGTTTGGCAAAAGAACAATTCTGAAGGGAAAGTTGTTGAAGGATCTCGAGGAACCTGGGATGCGATACCTGCTGGACATACTGGATGTTCAGGGTTGGAAGAAATGGTCCTTCACATGGAAGGAAGGTTGGCTAGAGCTGAACTGGTGGAGTTCATGGGTAATGCATTGGTCAAGGACGACATGGTCACTACCACAGTCAAAGAAATTCAAGTCTCCTTTGATGCTAAAGAGCTGGGTGAAATTTTGCACATTTTTGCTGAGGGCTACGAAGATTACACTAGGCAAAGATGGGCTAGTTTGGATGGGATAGCCTCAGCAATCAACATTACCAGATTCTTCAGTGACATTGAAAGTGAAATTAAACCCAGGCCAGTCTACAAAAGTGAAATGAAGCCAGAGCACAAGTTGTTCTTCGAGTTTGTCATCAAGTTCTTGCTGCCAAGACAAGAACGAAGGCACATAGCCAACTGTATGGATCTGACCTTGATAGAGTGTTTGTATAGGGGAAAGAAGATCAATTGGCCTGCCTTCATCATCCAACTCTTGGACAGAGTTGTGAATGGAACAAAAGCACATGCAATCCTATATGGCTTTATTCTGACAACTGTGCTTGCTCATTTCGATGTTCCTATGAAAAAGGCTGAGATGGCTACTGCCAAGGACTATTTTGGGAAGGATACTTTGTTGACTTGCGATTATACTGTAAATGTTCCTGCAGATGAACCTGGTTCATATAGGAAGCAGCATGTCAACAGCAAAGCCAGAACTCTGGTGCAGGAAAGCGAGATCAAGGATATGGAGATCCTACGTTTGAAATCTCATTTGATTAAGTTTGAAGCTGAGCGGGATGCTCTCAGGGCTGAATTATCAAAAGAGAAGGAAAAGAACGAGGGTTTTATTAACCAGATGCTTTCTCTTCTACAAACCAAGACCACAATCTCCTCTGCACCTTCCCATCCTTAGGCTGTCCAGAGCTACCTAAACCCCCTTTCAGTGCCAGTTTGGGACATATTTCTGTTGTTTTTATTCAGTCTTGCTCATGGTTATGGATGTTTTTTGTTTTTTTGTATGGTGTTTGATGTTCGTTTCTAATCAATGAGTTTTTGCTGTTTTATTATTGACTTGTCTCAATTTCTTAGATAGCTTACATTTATTGGTTTCTTATGATGATTAATCATGTTTGCACCTGCAGTTGCCTCAATGACCATGAGTAATTGTTAACAACTCTGGTAAGTTTATCATTTTGCAAACTTTTCGATGATGCCAAAAGGGGGAAGACAATGTGCTTTTATATTTCAAGTGATATTTATAACCTAATAATAAACCTGGATTCTCTATGATAAATGCTTAAAAAATATACAAAGTGTTTGAAGTGTATACAGGGAGAAGCACAGAGTTTGTCATCATCAAAAAGTGAGAATTTGTTGACCCAAGTCACTACATAGTTTTGAAGATTGAAAAATGTCTGACCAGTTGAACCAGGTCCATCAGAGAACACATACTTGACCTGACACGTTGGCACATGAACTGTATATGCATAGGAGATGAATGCGATTGTAAAGTATCAATAAACAAAGAGAGTGTCTCCTAATGCAAAAAGGTTGCAAATTGATAAGAGAATATAAGTTGAATTCAGCAAGGACAGTAACGAAGGAAGAAAGTTGAGTTTAATACGAACTCTTTCTCCCAGGAAGAGTTGTACCTTAACTGAACGACAAACTCAACAACTGACTCTATAAATAATTGAAGTATTCTTGCTTGAATCACCAAGGTACAAAAGCAGAAATTTATCAAGAATTGAAAGCAAAATTCCCAGAGATTTTGCAAGCAGAATTAATGTGCGATACAAAGGGTACATACCAGCTAGAAGAACCAGTTCCATCTATTTGTCATTGAGTCTAGTTGGTTGTAGTAGGCGATTTAATATTGTATCTTTTCAGCTTTCATGTAAGAAATTGTAATAGGTACACATTGTTCAAGTTAGAGTTAACTTGAAGCTTATAGAGATTAGCTAGAGGCTAGTTACTACGAAGGGATTAGAGTTAGTCCTAGGATTACGAAAGAGTTTATTTTGTAAGTCCGTTTGGCTCAGAATTTTTGGCGAAGAGTTTGAGCAAATCCTACTGAGGAGTAGGTCGTGGTTTTTTCACCTTTTGAGCCAGGTATTTTCCACGTAAAAGTCTCTGTATTTTTACTTTACTGCTTTTATTATTCCGCAATAGTAGAAGTTGGAATACCAAGAAAACCAGATTTTTCTAGAGAGACAGCGCTCGAAAAACTGAATACCACACAAATTAACCTATTTTCTTGTGTGGTATTGACGTCTAAAATATCAAATATATAGAACTATTGTAATATGTACGTTTTCTCCTATGAAAATAATTTTATACATATAACACACAAACGTTCTGCACAAAAGTTTGTTTGAATGATTACCTATTTGGTAATAAAGTTAAAATGGAATCGTACCCAGGCATAACTAGAATCTTGAGGGATGTGACAATTCGATGTTCTAGAGGAAATTTTCATTAATTGAACAACTATCAAGGAAAATTTGGTCCAAATTGCTTAAAGTGTCAATTAGTTAGGCAAGCAAACATAAGCAAATATAGCAAAATTAATAAATTTGTGATTTCCTAAAAATAAGTGAAGTCACAATAATATAATGATGTAGAGAACTATTGTTAGATTCATAATTTTTGCTTACAATATTTATTTTATACAGACAACAAGCACATGTTATGCACATGATTTTCTTTTTAAATATCACCTATTAGGGATAAAGTTTCAATGAGATCACAACCGAATACATTCTTGAAAGATGCCACAATTTTAATGCTCTCAAAAATGATCTTGTTGACTATTATATATCAAGGCCGGACCCACGAGGGGTTAAAGAGGGTTTATATGAACTCGCTTCTAATACTGTGTATATGAATATATTTTACTTTTCGTCGAGCAAATCTATTATATAATTTTTATTGACCCTGCTTAGCACAAAGAAATTGTCCACCCCACTGGTGGGTTCGAGTTTTCTAGGATACCTTTAGTTTGAGACCAGTTAACTACTGTAGACATTGAAAATTTGTCAAACTAGTGCATAAAAAAAATTGGACTAGGGCCTCTACAAGATGAGCCCATTAAAGTTTCTTGGTAGATATTCCACCCAAATCTTAATTCATGCATATCAATATAGCTATATACATCATTCAAAAATCATCTTAAAAATTTCATAAACTCCGAAATATGCACAAAGAGATCAAATATAAGATTCCGAAATTCCACAAAACTCATGGAATATTCATTAAGAGAAAAAAATAAATATGTCAAATATGTCTTGCTCAAAGTTCTAGCAAAATTCAAGATACAAATGGAGTTTCGCTACATGTTTCTTGTTCATCAAATACGTTAAAGAGATGCATATCATCCTATGTTCGAGAAATACGCCGCTAAGACCCTCGAATTACAGATAACAAATCGGAGGAAAAAATCAAGGAATAAATCAGAATTGTAACGCACAATGTTTATCAATAAAATTCTTTTTTTTTTTATAGTTGTTTGTGATTACAGTTTTATTTTTCTGCACAAATTTATTACAAACAGCTACACATGGCCACTCATTCTTCCCTGTATATAACACTTTTTTTCTTCTATATACGATATAAGAAAGTTTCTATTTTCCTATAACACTCATTCTCTCTCTTATGTACATACAGCATAAAAATTATCTCTTTTAGAATAGGAAAGCTTTGACCATATATATACAATTTAGGGAAAGAAAACTACATCATTTTAATAAGAATTTTTTTGTTGACTTCTTTATATATTTACTTGTTTATATTTTGAACCCACTTGATAAAAAATTTGAACCCGTAGTTCACCTAATGTAGGTGTACCTAGTTCAAAATTATTTAGGACTTGAGAGAATATAATATAGCTTTTGGTTAGAGGTAGGATATCAATATAGATAAGAGGTGACTACGATCTTCCTAAGCACTACAATTCAACACTTAAAACACTTTCTAATCAAAATATCATCCTTTTGCTTTATCAACTTTAACATCATGACAACACTTTTTATTTCACAAATACTTTTTTTATTTATTTTCTTTTCTTCCTTTTTCTTTTAGAAATATATACACTTTTGTCAATATTGTAAAGTCATCACCTTAAATCATTTAGCTTCCACAACAAACTTTTCTCATCAATTCCCTCAAACTTAGGCTAAAAGCCTAAATTGTAGCTTCAAGTGCTCAAGAAGGTCGGAGCATCAAAAGAGGTCAATACAAAAGGGAAAAGGTTTGTAATGTGGTTGCTGAATAAAAAGCTAAAGGCTCAAGAAGGTTGACTAGGGTAAACCTACAAAAGGTGGACAATTTAAGGTACAAGCGAACCAATAAAAGCCTAATATTTTCAAACTAAGTGCAACCTAAGATTTCGCCTTGATGTACACTTAGACTAGACCACAAAAGAAGCAAGAGAACCCAACAAAAACCTTTCCGCTCATGGCACATGTAACACTCAAGTCGAGTATGTATTCAAGGTTCAATTAAAGCAAATGAACTCAAGAAGTCACCCATAGCCTAAAAGACTATTTAGTGAATTAAAGATCCACGATCAAACCTAAAAGTCAAAACAAAGACCATTACTTCAATCTCTTTTTCTTCTTTTTTTGCTCCCAACAATTCATATGCTAAGGTTTAAGTTGTATTGGTACCAAACAAGCCATGAGTTGTCTAGGGGATAAGAAGACTACCACCAACACTAATTTATCAACTACTATCCATTACTTAAAAAAATAAAAAGATACCCGATTCAAAAATTATAACTTTGGGAAGAACCAAGGCAAAGAAAATCCAAATAGGTTATTGTTAACTACTAGAAAGCATAAAAACATGAATTAAATGCAACACCTACAATCATGAATGCCCTCCCCCAAACAAAAAAAATTACATTTCCCTCGATGCAATCAAAATAAGAGTACGGGGAAAGGTAAAAAGAACTCCCTCGATTCAAGCGTGTTGATGTCACCAACAATTCTGCTGGGTACTCAGACTTCCCGCCATTTATCACCAGTAAATTCAGCCCTCCTCTTCAAATATCCAACCTGCTCAAATTGTAACACCTAACTATATCAAAGTAATAGATAAAAGTAATGGTAATTTACTAAATTAAAAAAAGAAAGAAACAATAACGATTAAAGAAGAGAACTTGGTTTTCCTCCCAAGAAGCGCATTATTTAACGTCGTGACGCGATGCAACAAGAACCAACTTCACAATTCCATTGGGGTTTTTCCAATTCAATTCCTGACACTACTTTTCTCTATCAGTTTCACCAAAATAGTGTCGAAGTCTTTGCCCGTTTACTTTGAATATTCTCATATCATCATCAGATTCCAAATTCACGACACCAAATGGGTATACATTAGCAACTTTGAATGGTCCGCACCATTCCGATTTAATCTTTCCCCCCGATAATTGTAACCTTGAATTGTAAAGAAGAACCATATCCCCCGGGTAAAGCTCTTTCTTCTTGATTTTCTTGTGGTGATATTTATTCCTCAACTTGTACAATGATTCCTTCTCATAGGAGTGGAACTTCCGCTTTTCCATGGGGTAATTATTTGAATTTAGGAGAACCGTCCTTAGAGATTCATCATGACACATTTCCTGCATATCCTCATCTACCATTTCATATATTGTATCAATCACAGATATCACTCCATGCGATTGCTTCATTAACTTCTGGATATGAAAGATTTCTTCTTCATCATTCAAGCGGAATTTTATTCTCCTGCTTCCACATCACAAATGGCCCGCCCCGTAGCCAAAAATGGTCTACCAAGTATGATGGGTACCTCTCTATCCACTTCGCAATCCAACATCACAAAGTCGACTAGAAAGTAGAAATGACCCACCTTGACAAGATGTCATCAATGACCCCCAACGGCTTCTTTCAGAATTCGATCCGCCATAATAAGCTTCATAGTGTAGGCTTGGATCACCCAAACCTAATTTCTTGAACACATCATAAAGCATTATATTAATACTTGCCCCCAAGGCACATAATTCCTTAGCGGAATTGGTCATACCAATAGTGCACGAAATAGTGAATGCTCTTGGGTCTTCCATCATTTTCACTCCAGTCCGTGAAATGATTGCACTACATTGATGTGTTACTTTGACTGTCTCAAAGTTGATACTCTTCTTCTTGGTGACCAAGTATTTCATGAACTTAGCATACCTTGTCATTTTTTCAAGTGCCTCCATAAAAGGCACAATGATGGTAATCTGGTTCAGCATGTCATAAGATTTTTGCAACTGTCCCTCTTTTTGTTGTTTGGAAAAACCTTACGGATAAGGAGGAGGTGGCCTGGGAAATGATCTGTAAGCTTTGGTGTCCCTATATTCAACTCCTTCATTGCTTCTTTTTCTTTCGTATGGACATCAATTACCTATGTTGAAGTGTCAGGGGCTGGTTGCAACTCTTCAACTATAACTTGCTCTTCTACTGATTCATCAACTTGTGGAGGCTCAGACACTTTCGGAAATGTTATCTCTTCTACTTCATCATGTTCGACCACAATAGTTCTTCCTTCAAAGACCTTACCACTTCTAGTGGTAATGGCAAAGATGACATGTACCCTTGTTTCCCTTGGGATTAGCAATAGTATCACTTGGCAATGATCCACATGGACTCACATTCAATTGAGAGGAAATTTTACCTAGTTGAGTCTTAATCTTCTTGATAAATGTGGTATGAGAACTGACCACCTGATTCATTTCTCTCCTTTCTTCATCGGTCTGCTCTTGATTTTTGATCATTCTCTCCATCAAACCTCTGAGTTCAAGATCACCAGAAGATTGCCACTAGCTGTTATAAGGCCTTGATTGGTTATAGTTCTGAGAAGGTCCCCAATTGCGATTTCCTTGATTGTTTCCATTCCAACCTTGATTGCCTTGGTTCGACCAATTTGAACTACCTCCTTTCCATTGGTTTCTATGCCTCCATTGCCCTTGGTTTTTAGCTCTTTGTTGACCTCTTTGATAGTTACTTACATATTGATCTTCCTCGTTTTGCACTTGGTAACATTTTTATTGAAAGTCACCAGTTTGAGTTGATCCTTGGGCAAAATAAATGCCCTCTTGACCCTGAAATTGGTTACTCATTGCTGGTTGATTAAATCCCGAACCTTGAACATTGTTCACAACATTAACTTACCTTGGCATTTGGTTTTTTCCTAGCAACTTCAAGATTGTTGTCAATTCTGCAATTTGTTCTCCTTGAGCTTCCATTTGCTTAGTCAATTTTACCATAGAAGGATCCTCTTGGGGCACATTGACTCTAGATTGTCGAGCGGTTGATGTGTCATCCATTTCATCCAATATGTCTTCAGCTTCTTGATACGTCTTGTTCATTATATTTTCCACAGCCAATTGGTTTACATAGGTCTGATTGGTGGTATTAAGACCTAGGTAGAATGATTACAGAAGTATGTTATCAGTAATGTCTTTGTTTGGACATTCCTTAACCATTCCACGATATCTCTCCCATATTTCATGTAATGCCTTTGTGGGATGTTGTCTAAATCCCAAAATTGCATCTCTCAATATGGCAATTCTCCTGGGTGGGAAATATTTGACCAAGAACTTCTTCACAAGTTTGTCCCATGAATGAATTGAATGATTTGGAAATATCTCTAACCAATATAAAGCTTTCTCTCTCAATGATAACGGAAATAACCTTAATTGTACCGCTTCATCCGAAACATTTGGTTGCTTGTTCATTTGGCACACATCAATGAAGTGCTTGAGATTTTTATTGGCATTTTGATTGGGGTCTCCTGTGAAATATCCTTTGTCTTGAAGCGTGTTAATCATCACACTAGTGATTGTAAAGGTACCCCTTATCCTTGGTGGTACAATCGCACTAGCATATACTCGATTTCATACTTCTTTCGGTGGATCTTGTTATGCTCTAGGTGCTTGTGGAACTTGTTTGTTCAGTTGGCTTTGATTTTATGCTCGATGTGATTCCTCGATAGGACCTAAAGGCTGAGCGCCAAGATCTTCTTCCGCCATCACAGTCTACACCAAAAGCAAACAGATCAAAGTAACAACGAAGAAAAGATAAGAACTCGAATAAACACACAGTAACATGGTAACACAAGAATACTATACTCCCCAGCAATAGCGCCAAAAATTGGTCACATCCAATCCTACTCTCAAATTGAAAGTAGTACGGTCGATTGCAATAATAAACCCAACAAGGTTGGGGTCGATCCCACGAGGAGTAAAGTGTGTGCTAGAATGTCAAAGAGTGTGTGAATTCAATGAACATAAAGCAATCTTCATATAAAATATTTATTTTCTGCAATTATTTCTAAAATTATGAGTGAGAAACTTAATCAAACACTTAGAATGCGAGAATAATTAGAGAGTAGTAATCAATGAGAGAAATCAAGGGTTGCTCATCCTTCATGTATGCTATGCTATGAGCATAGATGTATTCGATTCCAATCCATCAAGCATGTGTTATGACAACAATATCAATAAGACCAACTTAATATTTTCCAACACTAAGAGGTTTTTACTCACAAATGCGTTTCCGAGCTATTTAGAGCTCTATGCAATACAATTGTTCACGACCAAGTAAGAATCTCCTTATTCCTAGTTTGATTCCATTAATTGAGATGAGATTAATTCCCTAATCTACCCAATTCCTTGCTAATTTCTTTATACCTAAACTCGATTCCACTTTTCCAAGTTAGAACTAAGTGTGATAGGCGTCAATATAGTGTTTGAAACCACCAAATTATACAAGAAAACATGGAGCAATTAGATAAAACAATATTTATTCAAAGACGAATCTATATTAGTAACCCATAGTCATAACACCACTCTGGATTCACAACCCTAGCTAATGAGTTTATCTAGACATGACAATGTAAGAAATAATCAAATTATCCTTTAATCCTTTCATTGATACTAACAGAGAATAATAAGATTGAGAAATCACGATGTCACTTGTTAACCCTTCGAAAAACTCACAGCTGCTCGTACAATATTCCTCTCTGTCAAAAGTTGTCAAAAAAGACCTAAAAATTACTATTTATACTCTTCTAAAAAGCTGACAAAATTATCCTCTTCGGGTCTTGCGTGGCCCACCCAAGATGTGTCGCCCAATACTCTATTTCTTCAGCTCTCTGTCACGACCCATCCGGTCATTTTCAGAGTTAGGGCGCCGATACCCTAATAACCGCTTTCCCCACGTGTGTTTCTGTTTTTGAGACTTTCCGGAGTGATTAGCTATGAAGTTCAGAGGGTTTTGAGAAACTTAGTCCCTAATTTTGAGTTTAAGCCTTAGAAATCGGACTGTAGTCGGAACTATGTGAAGACGGGTATGAAATGGAATTATGTTGACTCCGTTAGCTCCGTTGAGTGATTTTGGGGTTAGGAGCGCGTCCAGAATGTGGTTTCGAGGTCTGTAGTGGATTTAGGCTTGAATTGGCAAAAGTTGGAATTTCGGCGAATTCGGCCGATAGATGAAATTTTGATATCGGACTCGGAATGGTATTCCGAGAGTGGCTGTAGGTTCGAGGTGTCATTTTTGACCTGTGTGTCAAATTTGAGGTCAATCAGACTAGTTTTGGCGAGTTTCGGCATCGTTGGGGATTTCGAAAAGTTGCTAAGTTCTTAGGCTTGAATTTATGTTTAATTCTTAATTTTGGGTGTTATGTTATGTGGTTTGAATACTCGACTAAGTTCGAATGAGGTTATAGGACTGGTTGGTCCCAAGGGCCTCGGGTGTGTCTCGGACGCTCAAAGGGAAGGTTTTAGACTTAAGCTAAAAGCTGAAGTTGCTGGTTCTGGTGTTTCGCACCTGCGAAACGGGAGTCACAGGTGCGGTGGGGGTTGCGGAGATGTGAATTTGCCCAAGGCCGGCTGGGTTCGCAGATGCGGCCCAGATATCGTAGGTGTGGCCCCAGCCCAATTAATGAATTTTCGCACCTGCGATGCCTTTTCTGCAGGTGCGGGACCGCAGGTGTGACCCAATTGGCCGCAGAAGCGGATATCGCTGGGCAGAAATAAGGAAAATCGAGGGTTTGAGTTCATAACTTCAAAAATCAAATTGGAGCTCGGGATTTGGCGATTTTCCTNGTGTCAAATTTGAGGTCAATCAGACTAGTTTTGGCGAGTTTCGGCATCGTTGGGGATTTCGAAAAGTTGCTAAGTTCTTAGGCTTGAATTTATGTTTAATTCTTAATTTTGGGTGTTATGTTATGTGGTTTGAATACTCGACTAAGTTCGAATGAGGTTATAGGACTGGTTGGTCCCAAGGGCCTCGGGTGTGTCTCGGACGCTCAAAGGGAAGGTTTTAGACTTAAGCTAAAAGCTGAAGTTGCTGGTTCTGGTGTTTCGCACCTGCGAAACGGGAGTCACAGGTGCGGTGGGGGTTGCGGAGATGTGAATTTGCCCAAGGCCGGCTGGGTTCGCAGATGCGGCCCAGATATCGTAGGTGTGGCCCCAGCCCAATTAATGAATTTTCGCACCTGCGATGCCTTTTCTGCAGGTGCGGGACCGCAGGTGTGACCCAATTGGCCGCAGAAGCGGATATCGCTGGGCAGAAATAAGGAAAATCGAGGGTTTGAGTTCATAACTTCAAAAATCAAATTGGAGCTCGGGATTTGGCGATTTTGTGAGGATTTTGAAGAAGATATCAATAGCTAACGATTCCTAATCCTATTTCCCTTGTATTTCATCAATCTATAGTGAATTATTCAACCTAATTAGGGAGAAATTGTGAGAAAATATTTGAAAATGAGAGAAAGGTCCCCCAATTGAGAATTCGAATTTTGAGTGGGATTTCGATGTCGGATTTTGATGATTTTTGGTTGAGTGTACTCGTGAGTGAATGGGTGTTCTGAATTTGTGACTTTCACCCGATTCCGAGTCGTGGGCCCGGGAGATTTTTTTGGGGAATTTCCATAATTTCGCGCTTTAGTTCAAATTTGTTTGTTAAACTAGTTTCTTGTAGTGATATTCACATTATGTAACTTATTTGAATAGATTCGGGCCATTCAGAGCTTGGTACTCGTGGCAAGAATGTGATTCCGGGTTGAATTGAGCAGTTGAGGTAAGTGGCTTGCCTAACTTTGTGTAGATCTTATTTCGTCTAAGGAGTGGAGGTCTATAGAAAAACACTTTGACCTCTGCGAAATGGGGACTTCCCCCTTAGAGTATTTGGTGCTAAATGTTGTGTGGGCACCGTGTACGTGAGGTGACGAGTACGTACACGAGCCGCTATTTAAAAAAAATCTGATTTTCCCTTGCTAAAACATTAAATGTCTTTCTCTTCTATAAACTTGCTCTCATATCATGTATTGTTTAGTTTAGATTAGGAAAGCATGCTTACGTGCTTAATTGCCTACTTGATTTCTGTGCACCATGCTTAGTTAAGCCCTTAATTTCCTTATCTGTGATTAGTATAAACTGTGTAAATTCGATGTTATGCTTGTCATTCATCCTGCATAGCATATTTACTTTGGGACTACGAACGTATTCCGGGAGATCCCCCTGTACTGCATATTTATTTTGGCACTACAGACGTATTTCGAGAGATCCCCATGTACAACATATTTACTTTGGCACTACGGACGTATTCCGGGAGATTCCCTTGTACTGCATATTTACTTTGGGACTACGGACGTATTCCGGGAGATCCCTTTGCACTGCATATTTATTTTGGGACTACGAATTATTCCGGGAGATCCCCCTGTACTGCATATTTATTTGGGACTAAGGACGTATTCCGGGAGATCCCCTTGTACTGCATAATCATTTGGAACTACGGGACGGTTTCCCGAGAGATTCCACTTTGTGATATATATTGTGTTGAGCCGAGGACTCTTTTTACTGTAGAACTTATATTGTTTTTCTTAAACTGTTTACTGTGTACATTACTTATCTTTGTACTGTTTTAAATTGATTTATATAGAAATTCAGTAGAGCCTTAACCTGACCTCGTCACTACTTGACTGGGGTTAGGCTTGGCACTTACTAGGTACCAAATGTGGTGCACTCATGCTCTTTCCTGCACATGTTTTTCGTGTGCAGATCCAGGTACGAGCTATCAGCCTCGTGGTTAGTCATTGCTGCTGATTCTAGGAGACCGCAAGTTATTTCTGCCGCTTCCGCAGAATCCTCTGAGTCCAATTCCATTCTAGCTTGTAGAGATTTTCTTATGTACTTTCCAGTTTTTGCTAGAGCTACAGTAGTGTTAGAAGCTTGTGACTGTTGTGACACTCCGGGTCTTGGGGAGTTATATTTTTGTATAAGCCGAGCGGCCAGTACGTTATCTATATCATTTCCCTTAGCCCCTTTGTTGCTTGTATTTTATTTTGATTTTCCCTTTATAGTAGGCTTACCTAGTCGTAGAGACTAGGTGTCGTCTCGACACCTTCGGAGGGTAAATCGGGTTGTGACACTCTCAGTGCGTGGCCAAAATGTGTGGCCCATGCAAGATGCGTGGCCACTTCCAGAACATAAACTCTCAGCCTCCTAATTCTCCGACTGCGTGGGTGACTTGCGTGGCCTACGTAGGACGGACTTTTGTTTCTTTAAATTTCTTCTTCAGTTTTGACCTGAATTTGATGGTTTTCTTGCAGGTGTTTGACGATTTTTAATCCCTTCATTCTCACACAACTCCATGACCTGCAATTATATCATTCATAACATAATTAGTCCATTAATCACATCAACTAGGCATAACTCTATTAAAGGGCATAAGAGAAGTTGAGAAAAATACCAACTTATTAAGGTACATATAAACATAGCAAAATTAATAAATGTGATGCCCCGATAGGTCGTTTTGATCACTAGCATTTATTTCTGTCTTCTAAGACCTCCATTAGCTTTATTTGATGATTCTTGATTTGTGTGTGTGGTTCGTATCTTTTTTCGGAAAGTTTTTATGTAAAATTTTGCAGCAAATATGATGATTTGCATGAAGGCTTTGGTATTGGAGATAGAAACGGAGGAGGAACGTCTTTGCTGGACTTTTCTAGAGCATTTGATTTGGTGATAGCAAACTCAAGTTTCCCAAAGAAGATGGAGCACTTGGTCACATTTTGGAGTTCTGTGGCCGAGACTCAGATTGATTATCTACTATGAAGGAAGTCCGATAGAGGTTTTTGCATGGATTGCAAGCTCATTCCGAGTGAGAACCTCTCGACCCTTCATAGGCTACTAATCATGGATCTTGCAATCACGAGGAAGAGGAGGAAGAGGGAGATGTATATCCAACATAATATCAATTGGGGAGCCTTGATGGAGCTAAAGTGCAGGAGTTAAGGGTAAAATTGCTGATTGAGAATTGGGGAGGCAAGCGCTATGTGGACCACAACTGCACAGCGCATTAAGGAAACCATGAGAGAGGTATTCAGGGTCTCAAAGGGTTACTCTGGTGGTCATAAAGTTTGGTGGTGGAATGGAGAGGTACAAGGAAAAGTGAAAACCAAGAAAGTGGCGTATCTTAAGCTAGTGGAAAGTGTAAACGATGAGGATAAGAGGGCGAATAGGAAGAAATATAAGTTGGCTAAGAAAGAGGTAAAGCTAGCAGTTTCGGCGGCCAAGACTGCAGCTTTTAGTCGTTTGTATGAGGAACTCGAGGGCCGAGGTGGGGATAAGAGGTACTTCAGGTTAGCCAAGGCGCAATAAAGGGAGGCTCGTGACTTGGACCAAGTGAACTGCATCAAGGATGAAAAAGGTAGAATTTTGTTGGATGAGGGGCTTATCCATCGGAGATGGCAAACCTACTTCCATAGTCTCTTGAACAACGAGGGGGACATGAGCATTGTACTGGGTGATTTGGAACTCTCAGAGAGTCGTTGTGACTTTGGGTATTGTAGGAGGATTATAGTTGATGAAGTTGATGGTGCTATGTGTAATATGAGCAGGGGCAAAGAAACCGGGCCGGATGAAATCCACGGTGGAGTTTTGGAAGAGTGCAGGCAAGGCAAGCTTGGAATGGCTCACTAGGTTATTTAATGTCATTTTTAAAAACGCAGAAGATGTCCGAAGAGTGGAGGTGGAGCATGATAGTTCTTGTATACAAGAACAAGTGTGATATCCAAAATTGCAATAACTATCAGGGTATCAAGTTGCTTAGCCATACTATAAAAGTTTGGGAGAGAGTGGTAGAGCTAAAGGTGAAGAGGAGTGTGTCTATTTTCGAGAATCAGGCCTGGTTTATGCCTGGGCGTTCGACTACAGAAGTCTTATTAGGATATCGATGGAGAAATATAGGGAGAAGAAGATAGACTTGCATATGGTGTTCGTCAACTTAGAAAAGGCGTACGATAAAGTTTCGAGGGAGGTTTTGTTGAGATGTTTGGAGGCTAGAGGTGTACATGTTTCCTACGTTAGGGTGATTAAGGACTTGTATGATGGAGCGAAAACCCGAGTAAGGACGGTGGGTGGGGACTCCGACCATTTTCTGGTTATGATAGGGTTGCATCAGGGGCCAGCACTCAGCCCTTTTTTTGTTTGCCCTGGCAATGGACATACCGATGCGCCACATCCAAAGGTAGGTGTCGTGGTGCATGATATTTGAAGATGATATTGTATTGATTGACGATATGCGAGGCGGTGTGAACCCGCAGTTAGAAGTATGGAGGCAGACCCTAGAGTCTAAAGGTTTCAAGTTGAGCAGGACCAAGACTTAATACTTGGAGTAAGTTTAGTGGTGAAACTTAAGGAGGGGAAGGGGAGGTGAGGCTGGACTGGCAAGTCATCCCTAAGAGAGTAAGTTTTAAGTACCTTGGGTCTATTATTCAAGGGGTATGGGGAGATTGATAAAGATGTCACACATCGTATTGGGGCAGGATGGATGAAATGAAGACTCACTTCCGGTGTTTTGTGTAACAAGAAGGTGCCACTAAACTTAAGGGTAAGTTCCACAGAGTGGTGGTCAGACCGACGATGTTGTATGAGGCTGAGTGTTGTCCAATCAAGATTGATCATGTCCAAAAAATGAAGGTAACAGAGATGAGGATGTTGAGATGGATGTGCGAGCACACCAGGTTAGATAGGATTAGGAATGAGGTTATTCGTGATAGGGTGGGTATGGAACCTATTGAGGACAATATGCGGAAAGCGCGGCTTAGGTGGTTTAGTCATATGAGGAGGAGGAGCATAGACGCCCCGATGAGGAGGTGTGAGAGGTTGACATTGGAGGGCCTACAGAGAGGTAGAGGTAGGCCAAAGAAGTGGTGGGGAGAGGTGATTAGGCAAGACATGGCGCCGCTTCACCTGACCGAGGACATGACCCTTGATAGGAAGCTATGGAGGTCGAGGATTAAGATAGCAAGGTACGTAGTGTAGAGTGTTCATAACAGTAGTATTGTCATGCAATCTCGCTTTCTATTGGTAGTAGGTATTTATGACTAACCTTTGTTTCCTTTCATTATTGATCACCTTACTATATTGTTATTTTTATTCTGCTTTTATATAGCTTTTTGGTGTTGTCTCTTCTTGTCTATATTTTCATTAATATGGTGATTATGCTTTACTAAGTCGAGGGTCTATTGGAAATAATCACTTTATCCTCACAATGTAGGGGTAAGGTATGAGTATACACTACCCTTCCCATACCCCACAGTGTGGGATAATACTGGGTATGTTATTGTCATGGTGGTGATTTTTGGCTATAAAAACAACTTGAGTTGACTACGATCGACATTTTGGGTAAACAATCCTAGATCGGTGTTTTGGCTATTCCGGCAAGTTCATCTTGTGATTTTGGACTTGGGCATATGCCTGGAATTGAATTCAAAGGTTCGTAAGTTGATTTGACTTGTTTTGCCGAAAGTTAGCAATTTGAATGTTCGAAAATTCCCTAGGTTTGATCGTAGGTTGACTTTATGGTTATCGAGTTCAGATTTTGGTTTTGGAAATTAAAATAGGTCCATTTTATTATTTGAAACTCGTCTGCAGAATTTGGTGCAATTCCGAGTTGGTTTGATAGGAATCAGACGCTTGGTTGTGTTTCCAGCTACTCTTGAGTTTCCTTTTGAATTTCATATGTTTTGATATCCGATTCGTGATTTCAGATGTTATTTTAATATTTAATCACGCTAGCAAGTTTATATGATGTTATTACACTCGTGTGCATGTGTTGATTTGGAGCCCGAGAGGATTGGGCGAGTTTCGGATGCGTTACAGAGGAGTTCAGATAGTTTGAGGACTGCTGCTACGGTGCCTGTTTCTGGTGTCTGATGCAGATCTTGCAGTTATGAGATCTGGCTCGTATTTGCGAGTCTCTCTTTTTCGAACAATGGTTCGCATTTGCGAGCAAGGGCGTGAGATAGGTGACCTCGCATTTGCAAAGAAATGGTTCGCATTTGCGAACCGGTTAAGGCCGTTTTTGGGATCATCTTGGTCGCATTTGCGACCCCTGGCAACTTAGGACAACTTCGCATTTGCGAAGCTTTAGGGGCACCTTTGCATTTGCGATCCATTAGTCGCAATTGTGACTTCTGGGCTTCTGACACACAACTCGTATTTGCGACCTGTGTTTCGCATTTGCAATGGTCGCAGTTGCGAACAAGAGTTAACAATTGCGATACACGTTGCTGGATAAAAAGGGAGAAAATGAGACTTAGCTCATTTTACACCATTTCTCAACCCTAAACACTCTAAAGGTGATTTTTCAAGAATTTCGTCATCCCAAAATCATTGGTAAGCAACTCTAATCCACTTTGTTTCAATTCCGTATTACTTTTCATGAGTTTTTAATATCAAATCTAGGATTTCCATGGTAGAAATTATGGATTTAGGTAGAATTTGAGGATTTTATAGAATTGAGATTTATACCTCAAATTGAGGCCGTATTTCGAAACAAATCACATAACCATACTCGGGGGTAAATGGATAATCGGAGTTTGGTCCGAATCTCGAGTTTTGATCAAGCGGGTCCAGGGTCGGATTTTGTTGACTTTTTCCAATTTTATTAAAAGATCGAATCTTTTTTACTCGTGGGTAGTTTCAGAAGCTTATTTTGAATTATTTGAACTATATTTAGTTAGATTTGATTGTTTTGGAGGCTAATTCTTAAGGAAAGGCCGTTGTTGATTGTTAAGTTCGTTGGGCAAAGAGGTAAGTGTTGTGTCTAACATTGACTTGAGGGAATTAGGACTGGTTGGACTATTTGTTATGTGAATTATGTGGGAAAATGAAGTATATGCGAGGTGACGAGTGTATATGCGGCGTCATGAGATTAAAACACGTGTGGTTGGGCTATTTACTTTGGTGTCTTTATTTATTCCATGTTATTTCGTGTTATATGCTTTAATTGCCACATATTCTTACTTGATATCTATGCTTTACTCATTAATTTATATTTAATTATTCCTTGTTTTGATTTGTTCATTTTCACTCAATATTTGCTTACCTGCTACATGTTTCTACTTGCTTTAATTGTATACTTCAATGTCACATGTACTCACTTGCTTTTACATTACGAAATATTGGTTATTTCTGTTTGTACTGGTAGTTCCATATTGAATCCGGATATTTCATTTCTCTTTTGTATTGATATTTCGTAAATAATGGTGTTGAGTTGTTTATGTTGATAAACTGATATTGGAAGATCGGTTGCGCGCCGCAATGGTACTGAAATAAAATGATATTGAGGCATCTTGTTACACACAACAACAGAATAGGAAATGATATGATGTTGATATTGGAAATGAGATGTACACTGTATAAGATATTATGTTGAAACTTGGGATCGAGTTACATGCTGCAACAGATCTGATGTATTGTAGTTGTTTGTGGCTGTAGATTTTATTCTCGGTATTGTTGATATGAGGTCTGAGATTATGTTATTCTAGGCCCTCTGGTAGTTTACCTTCGGGTCCATTCATATGAAATACTACTTTATTTCTATTTTTATTTTCTGTTATTATTATTTCGTATAGGTTATTTGTGAGTGAATTGACATAGCCTCGTCATTACTTCGTCGAGGTTAGGCTCGACACTTATAGAGTACATGGGGTCGATTTTACTCATGCTATACTTCTGCACTTCTTGTGCAGATACCTGTGTTGGTCCCAACGGATGTAGTGAAAACTGCTCGGATTCAACTGCTTTTGGAGATTAGAGGCAGAGTTGCTGGCGTTCGCAGTTCCCGAAGTCCCATTCTATCCTATCTTTATTGTTTTCCTTATTTCGAACAGTTGTAATTCGTTCAAACTTTATTTGTAGAATTCTAGTATGCTCATGTATTCGTGACTCTAAATTTCTGGAAATGTTTAGACTACGCTACATTGTATTTATTATATCTATTTCAGACTATTACAACTTCGTATTATTAATGTTTTATTTTAAATTGTTAAAACTGGTTAAGTAATTAGCTAACGTTAGCTTGTCTAGCAAGTGAAATGTTAGACGCTATTACTGTCCCGAGAATGGAATTTCGGATCGTGACAATAAAGTAATAATGGTCTTTAAAAATAAGTTATATCATAATAATTAAACAAGCTATTGTCAGATACATAATTTTTTTCTTGTAAGATTAGATTTACATATGACACACACATGTTCTGCACGATATTCTTTTTTTTTTTTTTTTTTTTTTTTTTTTTTTTTTGCGAAATTACCTGTTTGAATATAGTTTCAATAAAGCCGCAATCAAACATGAATAAAATCATAAGAGATGCCACAATCTCAATGCTCGCAAGAAAATTTCCATTGACTAGACTATTATTAAGGACAATTTGATCCAAGTTGCTTATATTGCCAAATGCCAAGTGCTTAGACAAGAAAATTTAAACAAACATAGCAAAATTAATAAAGTTGTGGTGGTTTAAAAATAGTCTTGAAAATTAAAAAGTATGAGCTTTCTTATTCTTTATTCTAACAGTTTGGTTAAGTTGAATATCATATAATCCAATATTTAATTGTCGAATATGACGTTTAACCTCTTAAAGTTTAAATGCCGTTGACCTTATTGCCGCTCAAATCTAACTCCTCCAAATTGCTATATCATTAATTCTGAAATAAAATACACATATGTAGACCCAAAAATAAACAAATTAGACAAAATAATAAATTATAAAGGAGTTATAGGATCCTAACCTTTTTGTAAAAAATTGGTTCTTTCAATCCATTGTTATAATCATCTAAAAGATTTAGTGATATAAGTTCTTTGAGAGATGAAAAGATGATGTTATTGAATAAGTTTCCTCCTAAAGGTAAAAACTCTGAGTTTCTTAATCCTACTAGTATAGTTAAACTTGTACTGAAGAATATCTCAAACGTAATCAAGAGGAGAGATTACAAGCTATTGTATTCATACTTTACCGTCAAGGAGGAAGTTCTGAAACAAAAAGTGTCTCTTGAGCATATCAAAACTGATCTCATAATTGTAGATTTGTAAAGAAAATATTTACAGTTAAAGATATTTAAAGAACATGTACATAGAATGGGTCTTGGTTGTATTTATGATTGATGTATTGATGATATTTTGACACTCTGAGCTCATTTATATGTTTATGATGTACATTAATGTCACGACCCAAACATCACTCCGAAACACGTCGTGACGACACCTAGTCTCTATGACTAGGTAAGCCTAACAAATTGTGAAAATAGGGATAATGGAAGCAAAACTTAACAACTAACTGCAATAGATACTGAATAATCAATAATAATGCCGCTCGGCATGTACAATAACCAAAACGCTAGAAGTACACAACTTTCCCAAAACCCAGAACATCACGAGTCACAAGATACAGAAAGAAAATAGTATCTCTATACACCAAAATCTAATAAAAAGAAATACAGGAAGTGCTTGACACGGGGGAGAATAGAGGGGGACTCTGAGGTCTGCAGACGCGGCAGATATACCTTGAAGTTTCCAAAGCTGTCTCGGCTCACTGATAATGCGGCTGATAATGAGAACATGGATCTGCACACAAAACATGTGCATAAGAGTAGCATGAGTACACCACAATGATACCCAGTAAGTGCCAAGCCTAACCTCGGTCGAGTAGTGACGAAGTCAGGTCAGGCCCACTAGTAAATAATAAAAGAAGCAGAAAATATACAGTATAATAATAGACTGAAACTAAGCAAAAGGAAACACAACAAATATAGTTCAACGCACAGAATAAACAACAACAAGGGATCTCCCGATATACCATCTCGTAGTCCCAAAAGAAATATGCAGGAAGAACTCTCGAGGTACCGCCTCGTAGTCTCAAAAGTAAATGTACAGGGAGAACTCCTGAGGTACCGCCTCGTAGTCTCAAAAGTAAATATGCAGGGAGAATCCCGAAGTACCGCCTCGTAGTCTTAAAAGTAAATATGCAGGGAGAACTCCCGAGGTACTACCTCGTAGTCTCAAAAGTAAATATGCAAGAGGATATCCCGGGATATCGTCCCCTAGTCCAAAAGTAAATACACAACTCAAACGAATGAGGATAACAATTACAATAAGAAAATCTACAGTTTAGGCTAAGTACAAGTCAAGAAAAGAAGCAGGAATTTATTAAGCACGCCGCAAAGAGTTCAATTAAGCAATTATGACAAGTAGACATGTTATTCTAGGCTAACATGATAACTACACATGCTAGTATACTCATTTAAGGTAAAAAAACAACTAATTACTTAGTAAAAGTAGTTCAGGTTTTGCAACAAATATCCCGTGTACACACTCGTCATGGTGCTCACATATCATATCAGTACCAAATCCTAAGGGGATTTCCTCCACACAATGTTAGGCAAGACACTTACCTCGAATCAAGCTCAAATCAATCTGTAAGAATGCCTTTTCGTTGATTATCCGACTCCGAATGGCCCAAATCTAGCCAAACACAATTACATAGCATAGATATTTCTATAAGAAACTAATCTAATCAATGAAATCTAAGCTAAAGCAAGAAATTAGGAAATCATCCCAAAATGCCTCCCTGGGTCCATGTCTCGGAATCGAGGAAAAGTCACAAAATATGAACACCCATTCACTCACGAGTCCAACCATATAAGAATTACTCGAATCCAACCTCAAATCACCTTTCAAAACTCGAAATTTTAGTTGAAGAACTTCTTCCCATTTTTTCCAATTTTTCAACTCCAAATCCGAAATTAAAGATGTAATTAATGATAGATTAGTGGGATATAACCAAAATGGAGTGTAGAATCATTACCCAATCGATGTCTCTGAAAATCCCTCAAAATCTCGTCCAAATCCTAGCTCCCAAACTCAAGTTTTGATAAAAATGGCCAAACCCTCGTTTTTGAAATGATATAAGTCTGCCCAGTGATTTCTTCTTTGCGAACGCGGGCAAACCCTCACGTTTGTGAAGCATAAACTTGCATTACTTGACCCTACGCGAACGTGGGACCCTCGTCGTGAACGCATAGGCTAATTACTTGGAGCTCCATCTGGCCGTTCCTCTACGTGAACAAGAGGACCATATCGCGAATGCGTAGGTTAAAGGATACACACCATCGCGAATGCGGGAATCAGCCGGTCTCCTAGATACCCTACGCGAACGCGAGACCTCTCTCGCAAATGCAATGAAGGAAACCAACAAAATGACACCAGATTTTTCAGCAAATTCCAACAAGTCCAAAATGATCCGTTAAGCATCCGAAACACACCCGAGGCCCCCGGGACCTCAACCAAACATATTAACTAGTCCTAATACACCATACGAACTTAATCGAGTCCTTAAATCACATAAAAAAAATGCTAAAAACACAAATCACCGTACGATTCAAACTTAATGAACTTGAAACTTCCAATTTCTATAACAGATGCCGAAACCTATCAAACCACGCCCGATTGACCCCAAATTTTGCACACAAGTCATATTCAGCATTACGGACCTACTCCAACTTTCTGAATCGGAATCCAACCCCGATATCAGAAAGTTCACTTTTGGTGAAAATCTCCAAAAAAATTCGACTTTCGCCATTTCAAGCCTCAATGAGCTACAAACCTCCAAAACACAATCCAGACATGCCCCTAAGTCCAAAATCACTCAACGGAGCTAACAGAACCGATGAAACTTCATTCGGGAGTCGTCTTCACACAATACCGACTATGGTCAAAATCATAAGACTTAAGCTTCTGTTTAGGGACTAAGTGTCCCAAAATACTTCGAAACCACAACCAACACCTCCCGGCAAGACAAATAAGAAGAAAAAGATACAGGGGAAACAATACACATGGGATCGGGGCTATAACTCTCAAAACGACCAGCCGGGTCATCACATCCTCTCCCTCTTAGTCCGTCCAACGAGTATAGAGACATAACTGAACTGGTGAAAAGATGAGGATAACGGCTGCATATCATGCTCGGTCTCCCAAGTTACCTCCTCGACCGGCTGACCCCTCCACTGCACCTTCACGGAAGCAATGTTCTTTGACTTTAGCTTTCTGACCTGCCTGTCCAAAATAGCCACTACTATTTACTCTCTTTTTCTTAGGTTTTGGGGCAAAAATGCGTTAAGGTATTCCCGAAAACTAACTCAAGGTGCTTACTTGCAGGTTTTGGATCAAAATGAGGCAAAGAGGCCAAAACAAACTTAAAAAGGAGCCAAACTTGCATAAGCCATGATCTCAACAGAAGCGCTGACATCTCCACTTTTGCGCTGCAGCGTAGGCCTTTCCGCTGAGGCGCAATACTGAGGGCGACCACATAACTAGGTTCAAAGAGTTAGATTTTGGACTCAATTGGGGCCGCTAACAGCGTCACAAAAGCGCGTCCGTGGCGGAAATTCCACTGAGAGCGGTAATGAAGAATCAGAGAGCTAGCAATTTGGGCCAAACACAAGAATGCGGCCAACGCTTATTTTGCACGGCCCCGCTATTTGTTACCGCTGAAGCAATCAAAATTTTGCTGGGAGCGGAATAAAAGTTCAGAGGGGCCACAAGAAGTCCAAGTTTGAAGAAGCGCAGTCCGCGCTTGTAATTGCGTGGCCACGGAAGTCAATCCGCTGGGGCGCTTGTTTTTTCGTTGACAGCGGAACCTCCGTAGGGGCATTTTTGTCTAGTAATTTTATCTGTGTATAAATAGTTCTTTTTTACATTTTTAGGCCATCTTACGTTTTGTAGAGCTCGTGAACAGCATCATTTTTCCCATTTTGAGTAATTTTAGAGTAGATTAGCTCATAATCTTAGATTTTATCTTTGTATTTAACATTTATGGCTATAATTTCATCTACTCTTTTGATTTCTACCTTTAATATGAGTAGCTAGACCCATTATCTAGGGTTGTGGCTCAACCCTAGTGTGGGTATCTAATGTGTCTTTAATTTTAGGGCTTCCTTGTTATTGGGTTAGTGATATTTAGCTTGTTTCATGCTTTATCTACTGAATTAGTGGTTCCAAATATTTATTCTTGCCTTTTTGACTAGGGTTGTTCTTGAGAAAGATGAACAAGTCTAGGTAAAATAGTCTTACAAGGAATTGGGGTGAATTCAAGAGGTTGATAGCCCCAATTAAAGGGTAGAATCTAGAGATAGTAATACCCGAGTTGAGCCAATTTCACTTGCACTATTGAAACACCCAATTAGGCTTGAGAAAGACCATTCGGGCAATGTAACCCGAAATACCGAGAGGTATAGGGTGAGTAATTGAGTGAGGTTATATCATGATCCCATATACAACAAGTTTTTCCTAATTTCTAGATCACGTTAGGTACTCACCTAGGTGTAAGTCGCTTCCCTAGTGTCCTTTATAAATTGAGAAAAGCCTTACCAAAAATATTATACTTAGCTTAATCTTAGTAATAGTTACTAATACAACTAGTGTAGAATCAAACCAACCTATGATTAGAAGAGTAATTAAAAGCAAGATACATAACTAAGTCGGATAGGAACCCAACTCCAATATTCTAACTTCCTGTGGATTTCGATTCCGATCTATCGGGTAAAAGCTACATCGACCTTGCCTTGCCATTCTATAGTGGTGTAGGTAGGAGTCGATCACTTTTTGACTCCGTTGCCGGGGAGTTAAACGGTGTTGGCTATCTATTTGATTAGTTGTGTAGATTGTTTTTCTTTCGTTCTATTTTACTAACTTGTGTGTTTAATCTCTTTAGGTACAAATGGCTGATCCTCTCGGCAATGTTATACCGAGGGAGGAGGTAGATGATAACGGGGATGATGAGGTGCATCTAGTACCTCAAGCTCAAAGAAGAGGCCGTCAGGCCAATGAAAATATTCTAGACCCTCCCACACCTCCTCCTAGAGCAGCTCCTCGGGTGCTTCCAAATGAAGGATATGCTAGTGCGATTGTCCCACCTCGAATCCGGGCGGGCAATTTCCAGATTACGAACGTGATTTTGACATTATTGGAGCAACGAGGTATTTCACGGGTGCTCCCCATCAGAATGCTTATAAACAATTAAAGGGATTTGTGGATACCTGTTGGGGAAGCAAACAAACCAACATGTCGGAGGATGCTTTGAGGCTTAGAATGTTCCCTTTTTCTCTAGGGAAAGCATTGGATTGACTTGAACGACTCCCCAACCATTCCATCTCTACGTGGGATGAGTTGGCAGATAATTTTATAGCCAAGTTTTTCTCCCCCGGACACATGTCATCTTTGAGGGATGAAATCTTAGCATTTAAACAGGAACCGAATGAACCCCTCCATGAGATTTGGAAGAGATACAGAACGATGGTCAAGGAATGCCCCCATAATGACATGACAGAAGCTATGATCCAACAAATATTTTACCGGGGTATAAACACGACCAATCAATGTGTGGTCAACCAATTAGCTGGGGGAAATTTCATGAAGTTGTCTTATGATGAAGCCTGTGATATTCTTGATGAAATGGATAACACTTCTTCAGCATGGAAAAGTCAGGCAACCGTTACTCAAGGCGACCCGAATGTGATCAATCTTCATATGGAACTCCAAGACCATAGAAAACCCCATTGTTGAGTTAACAACAACTATGAACAAACTTGCCAAAGCACAACTTCAGCAAATCCAAGGACAAAAGAAAGTACATACAATGGAAGGGGTCAATCTAATGGTCAATGGGCGAAGACAATGTGGCCAACAAATGCAAGGAAACAATGATCAAAGTGAGCAAGGTGTGAGTGGATACAACAATGATGATTCATATGATGACCATAGTGAGGATGTGATGTATGCAAATAATTACCAAGGGCAGCGGAGCAATGCTCCAAACCAACAGTGGAGATCTCAAGGGAATAACCAGAATTGGAACAATCTAGATCAAGGAAACTGGAACAACAACAACGCAAGCAATTGGGGGAATAATAATCAGAATTGGGGTGGCAAGAACAATTGGAACAGTAATAACAACAATAATTGGGGTGGAAATTGGCAATCGGGGCCGGGTTTTCAAAGGCCCCCAATGTATCAACAACCTAACAATCCTCCTCTGTATCAATATCAAGGCCAAAGTTCGTCAAGCAATGATATGGGCCGGATCGAGAATATGTTCAAACAGATGATGGAGAG
The DNA here is from genome assembly GCA_005239505.1 of Nicotiana paniculata. Taxonomy (NCBI): domain Eukaryota; kingdom Viridiplantae; phylum Streptophyta; class Magnoliopsida; order Solanales; family Solanaceae; genus Nicotiana; species Nicotiana paniculata. The sequence goes on from ML334293.1 coordinate 50,855, forward strand.
GACTGCCGATTCTGATGCTCAAATTGCTTCCCACACTACCTCCATCCGCAATCTTGAGGTCCAAATGGGGCAAACATCGCAAGCATTGAGCACTCTCCCTAAGGGGGCACTACCTAGTGACACAGTAGTAAACCCGAAGGGAGGGAACAATAACAATACTGGGCAAACAATAGCGGTGACCACTAGGAGTGGTCGAGATGGTGAAGCAAGTACCTCCAAGCAAAAAAGGGTTGTGTGTGATGATGATGAAATACAACATGATGATGTTCCTATTGTGGTTGATAAAGTGAGTGAAGAGCAAGTGAATGGTGATGTGAGGATTCATATCAATGACAATGAGGAGGAATCACAAAATGGTGTGAACTTGTCTTAGGAACACGTGATAGACATTCTAGAGCCGGTGGTGCCAAAAGCCAAGGAACCTTTGCCTAGGCCACCTCCTCCTTATCCTCAAATATTGGCAAAGCATAAGAGTGAAAATCAATTCAAGAAGTTCATAGAAATGATGAAGAGTTTGTCTATCAACGTGCCATTAGTTGAGGCTCTTGAGCAAATGCCAGGATACACCAAGTTTATGAAAGACTTGGTGACAAAGAAGAGACCCATGGATTGCAAGACCATCAAAATGATCCACCAAGTTAGTGCCATTGTGCACTCGATGACTCCCAAACTAGAAGATCCCGACGTATTTACTATCCGTGTACCACTGGAAGTGCGGATTTTGCAAAGGCATTATGTGATTTGGGTGCTAGTATCAATTTGATGCCTTACTCCGTCTTCAAAACTTTAGGTATAGGTCAACCACAAGAAACTTCAATGAGACTACGAATAGCAGATAGAACTATGAAGCGGCCCCTTGGTATTAGTGATGATGTTCTGTGAGGGTCGACAAGTTTATCTTGCCTGCTGATGTTGTGATCCTCGATTGCGAGGTGGACTACGAGGTGCCTATAATCTTGAGAAGTCCATTCCTAGCTACAGGGAAGTCCTTGGTGGATGTTGAAGCTGGTGACCTCACCTTCCGGGTGGGCGATGAAAAGGTTGTCTTCCACGTGTGCAAGTCAATAAAGCAACCAAATAGTACCGAGGTTTGCTCTTTTGTGGATTTAGTGACGGAAGTGATAATTGATGATACAAGCTCGATGATCAATGTGGAAGATCCCATGGAAGCGGTCTTGTTGAACCATGAGGATGATGTGACTGATGGCTTGGTTGAGTGGACTAATGCATTGCAAGGAATGGGCTCCTATTATTATGGTCGTCGTAAGCTATCCTTGTACTTGGAAAATCAGAAGACTCCACCGACAAAGCCCTCGATCGAGGAGCCACCAACTTTGGAGTTGAAGCCTCTCCCATCACATCTCAGGTATGAATTCTTAGGCCCTTCTTCTACATTACCTGTTATTCTTTCATCTTGCTTAACCCAAGTGCAAGTAAACTCAACTCTTAAAGTTCTCAAAAGGAAAAAGAAAGCAATTGGATGGACCTTAGCTGATATTCGGGGCATAAGCCCCGCCCTTTGCATGCATAAAATTATTCTTGAAGATGATGCAAAACCGTCCGTGGAACATCAACGGAGGTTGAACGAGGCAATGCAAGAGGTGGTAAAAAAGGAGATCATAAAATGGCTTGATGCAGGTGTTACCTTTCCAATCTCAGACAGTGGTTGGACTTCACCGGTGCAGTGTGTTCTGAAAAAGGGGGTATGACCGTGGTGAAAAATGAAAAGAATGAGTTGATCCCTACTCGGACTGTGATTGGTTGGAGGGTTTGTATGGACTATAGGAAGCTAAACAAGGTGACACCGAAGGATCTCTTTCATTGCCATTTTTGGACCAGATGTTAGACAGACTTGCTGGGCGGGCCTTTTATTGTTTCTTGGATGGGTACTCAGGTTACAATCAGATTCTTATAGTGCAAAAGATCAGGAGAAAACTACCTTCACCTGCCCGTACGGGACCTTTGCATTCTCTAGGATGCCGTTCGGATTGTGTAATGCACCCGCTACATTTCAGCGATGCATGATGGCCATATTTACCGACATGGTGGAGGACTTCCTCGAAGTCTTTATGGATGACTTTAGTATGGTTGGAGACTCATTTGAAGAATATTTGAAAAATCTTGATAAGGTTCTAGCCCGGTGTGAAGAAACTAATCTTGTGTTAAATGCCATTTTATGGTCGAGAAGGGTATTGTCCTCAGCCATAAAATGTCAAAAGATGGCATTGACATGGACAAGGCTAAGATAGAATTAATCTCAATGTTTCTTCCTCCGACTTCCGTCAAGGGATTTAGAAGTTTCCTTGGGCATGCAGGTTTCTTCCGGGGGTTCATTAAAGACTTTTACAAAGTGGTGAATCCCCTATGCGAGCTATTAGAGAAGGATGCAAGGTTTTATTTCAATGAAGAATGCATGAAGGACTTTGAGCTCTTGAAGTATAAATTAACCACCACTCCAATAATTACCGCATCAAATTGGAGCTCACCCTTTGAGCTTATGTGCGACGCAAGTGATGTTGCGGTAGGAGCGGTCTTGGGGCAACAGGTGAACAAGATATTTCACCCGGTGTACTATGCAAGCAAAACTATGAACGATGCCTATGTTAATTATACAGTGACAGAAAAGGAATTGTTGGAAATTGTGTTTGCAATGGAGAAATTTAGGCCTTATCTCATGGGCGCCAAAGTGATTATTCACACCGATCACGGGCGCTCCGGTATTTGATGAAAAATAAGGACTCCAAATCTAGACTGATGAGATGGGTCTTGTTGCTTCAAGAATTGACCTCGAGATTATTGACCGGAAAGGTAGTGAAAATCAGGTTGTGGATCATTTGTCCCGGCTAGAAGAGTAAGGGAGGCCAAAAGATGGTATTGAAATCAATGATACTTTCCCGGATGAGCAACTCCTCTCGGTCTCCACGAATGATATGCCTTGGTTTGTGGATATTGCCAATTTCTTGTTACAGGCATTGTCCCGTGTGAGCTCTCTTCTAACTAAAGGAAGAAGCTCAAATGTGACAGTTTGGACTATTATTGGGATGATCCCTACTTTTTTAAAATTTGCAATGATGGAGTGATTCGCCAGTGTGTCCAAGAGGAGGAGAAAATGAGCATTCTTGATGCTTGTCATTCCTTTCCCTACGGTGGTCATCACGGTGGGGCGAGGAAAGCTTCCAAAGTTCTGAGTTATGGTTTTTATTGGCCAACTTTGTATAGAGATGCTAGTGAGCTTGTGAAGAGATGTGATGAGTGTCAGAGAGCGGGAGGTATATCAAAGAAGTATGAAATGCCCCTCACAACTATTCTTGAAGTTGACATATTTGATGTGTGGGGCATAGACTTCATGGGCCCTTTTTTTAGTTCGTGTGGAAATACTAACATTTGTGTGGCGGTTGATTATGATTCAAAGTGGTCGAGGCCGTGGCTTTTCCAAACAATGAATCCAGGAGTGTAGTAGCTTTTCTCAAAAAGAAAATTTTCACACGGTTTAGGACTCCTCGGGAAATTATAAGTGATGAGGGGTCTCATTTCTATAATAGGGCATTTGATACTTTGCTTTCCAAATATGATGTCAATCACAAGGTCTCTACTTCTTACCATCCTCAAGCTAGTGGGCAAGTGGAGATTTCAAATAGGGAAATCAAAAGAATTTTGTCCAAGACTGTGAATGCCAATAGAACGGATTGGTCAAGGAAGTTGGACGATGCGCTATGGTCTTATATGAAAGCATTTAAGACTCCAATCAATATGTTTCCTTACCGGTTGGTGTTCGCAAAAGCGTGTCACTTGCCGATTGAGCTGGAACATAAAGCATTATGGGCCTTGAAGAGGTTAAATCTTGATTGGAACATTGCAACAAATCTCTGGGTTGAACATCTCAATGAGCTTGACGAATTTGGGTTTCATGCCTATTCAAGCTCATCATTGTACAAATAGAAGATAAAATACTTGCATGATAAATATGCCAAGAACAAGGAATTCAAATAGGGCGATCTGGTCCTTCTCTTCAACTCCTGGTTGTGTCTCTTTTCGGGCAAGCTAAAATCCCAATGGAGTGGCCCCTTCGAGGTAGTGCGTGTAACACCTTTTGGTGCCCTTGACTTAAAGAACAAAAATGGTGAAATCTTCCGGGTGAATGGGCATCATGTGAAGCACTACTTGGGGAAGTTTGAGGATAACCACGTGGTGGCTTTGATAAAGTTCAATTGATGATGGTAGCTTGCGTCGTGCCGCGACGTTAAATCAGGCGCTTCTTGGGAGTCAACCCAAGTGATTTTTCTTTCTTTTTCATTTTTCTTCTTAGATTAGGCTCTTTTGGACTAACTGATCGTGAGATTTGTGTAGGACTTGTTTGATACAGTGCAGGAAACATATTGGAAAAAATTGGCTAAGCATGCACAGAACCGCTGTCGCGCGCCAAATTCCGCGGTCAGCGGTGGCAATGATGCAGGGGCGAATTAGTTCAGCAGACACGGACTTGTGAAAGTCAAAAATTTAACTCTCTGAAGTTTATTTCGCATCCGTGTTCAAAATTCCACTGACAGCAGCCACATTCCGCTCCGCGACCCTTTTTCTACTGTCAGCGGTGGAGGTACAACTTCAGTTCTTCAAATGGTGAAAAGCGCGATCAGCAGTGGAATTCCACTGCCGCGCCAGGTAAGGCGGTGTGGGGCTTAGGATTTAGAATAAATAAGGTGGCCTCATACTTTTACACTTTTCTCACTCTAACATTTCACATCCCCTTTCACTATTCATCATACTAAATTTGTGCATCTAAACTCCATCTAATTTAACAAGTTTCACTCCTACAAATCTAGCTACTGGTATGATCAATCTTATAGTTTTAATTTTTGTTCTTTCTGTTTTGTTTCACTTCTTTTTAGTTTTTCTTTCTAAGTAGAGTTATTGTAGACCTAAATCATAAGCATGATCAATTAAGTGATTATAATGAATGGGTATTGGTTTTTTGATTCCTAACGGGGTTTTGGGTGTTTAATTTTTCTTGATAATTGCCAATTTTTTTGAGATAGATGAACCCTAGTTCATGAACTGTGGTCAGTACCCGTTCTTTTCAAATTTCACTGCCGCGGCCAAAATTTCGCGGTCAGCGGATTGCTGCTTTGAAAAAGTTTTGAACACATAACATTGTGCGGCAGCGGTTGAATTTTTGCTATCAGCGATCAACATTTCGCGACCGCGATTGTTTTTACGCGGGCAGCAGAAATTAAGTTCAGAGATTTGGCAAAAGGATTCCGCGGCCACGTTTGTTTTTCCACTGACAACGGTGGAACTTTCCCGACCGCGCCCACTTTTCCGCGGTCAGCGGTGATTAGATTCAGAGGTTGGGTTGTCTGATCCCCATCATTCCGCGGCCGCGCCCCATTTTTTGCTGTCAGCGGTAGGCTTTCCGCTGCAGCAGTTCTTTTTTCGCTGACAACGATTTTATCTGTTTCACATTCTGCAACTTGTATTTGTTTACATCTAATGGTTCAATGATTACCACATGCTAACGAGATTTCATTGATTATGTTTGCAGACAATGGTTCATTCCAGAAAAGGTCATGATAAACAACCCGGAAGGGGAGAGTCCTCTCGGGGACAGGGTAGGGGCAAACAACAAGAAACTCCCCTAGCCCCGAGAAGGATAATTGGAAACAAGCAGACTCTTCGGAGGCCCACTCCAGATACCTCACAGACTAGTGAGTATGTCCCTTCTCAGGAAATTTCGGAGGGGGAAATTGGACCAGCTCAAGAGGAGGCATAGTCCCAACCCCGATGTCTTATAAATGAGTCCACCTCAGTATTCGGCTCTTCGGATAGCTTGGGACTCAGTGATACTCCACCTCCTCCGGCCCCCAGTGCAGCAGCAACTCCATCCACCACACCTGCCCCAGTATAGTTAGACAATGATGATGATGCCCAGATGATGGTAGGGGTGGTGATACTCAGACCGGGGGGTTAGTGAGGTCTCGGAATCTGGTAGTTTGGCAGGACTGGTTCGTGAACGAAAAATCTTATCATAGATTCAGAGAGTGGTGGCCTCTGAAATCACTCACATGGAGAGAGCTTTCATTGAGAGACACCTTCTACCCCACAACCCAAACGTAAAAAAGCAATTCAACGAGAGGGTGGGGTGGAGTTTCTTCACTAGAAATTTACTAGAGGCCAATGAATTTGTGGTTAAGGAGTTCTATGCCAATGTCGCCCACATCAAACAGGGCACATACCTGACCAAAGTCCGCAACAAAAAGGTTCTATTCAATGACCAAGCTCTCAATGATTACGCGGGGTTCAATAACGAAGATGAGACTCTTTATCTAGAGAAGGTGGAGCTAGATGAGTTAGCTCGCCCGTGGCTGGCCTCCGTGATTGCTATTCCCGGGACTACTCCAGCATGGCTGACAGCAGGGGTTCCTATCTTGAGGAACACTTTGAGTTTTGAGGCAAAGAGTTGGGGCACATTTGTATGCAGCAGGATAGACCCCACCAATCATGACAGTGATATGCCTCTTTCCCGTGCTCTTATTGTGGGGGAGATTATGGCGGGGTTCCCGATTAATGTCGGGAATATCATGGCAAGGGTGATTAACAAGACGATATAGAAGAATGAGCATTCATATCCCTTCCCAAACTTCCTTACTATGTACTTCCAGGACCAGGGAGTAGAGGGGAGGGATTATGACACAAGGGTGAAGCCAAAGTTGCCCTTTTCCTAGTACAGTTTGAAACGCAAGGACAACCCCAAGGTTAGCCCTTTTCCTAGTACATTTTTACTTTCCGTATTTTTACTTTATAATTTCTTTTATAATTTTCCTTTATAGTTAGCTTCTTATTTCCTTTAGTAGCTTCTTTTTGCTTTTTCGTGATCAATAAGCCTTTAGTTTTCTTAAAGCCACGGTTCTTTTCAAGGGTGGAATTTGTGTGAACCGTGTGTCTCTTCCCTATGATGGATGGTGTGACGACATTATTAAGGGATTGAGTCTGTTTTTCTTTTTGATTTTGTTTTTATTTTATTTGGTAGTAATAAATAAATGTGACTCAAGTAAGCTTCACTTGGCACCAACATATTTACTTTTTACCTCATGGTTAAAGACAAGTTGTAGATGAGACTAGCTCTAGCTGTGACCCTTAGAATCTTGAGTTGTCTAGAAGTGTCATCAAGTGGTGCTTGTAGCCATATGTAAGTTTGAAATATAAGCTAAGGTTGTTGTGGTCCCTCGACTCTATTCTCTTTAACAACTTTGGCTTGAGAGGTGAGGTTTTGAATTGCAATCCCAAGTGTCGTGCCAACAAGTCTAGAACTTGTCCCAAATGTTTTTCTAGGCGAAATTCTAAGTGTAGCTCGACTTGAGAAGTGATTATAGGCTCTCCTTGGTCCCATTTGAATTTGAAAACTTCCATAGCCTACCATTATAATATCCCTAGTCAACCCCTTTGAGCCTAAGCCTTTTCGTTCAAAAATCGTATTACAAGCCTTCATTCATTCTATAATGACCCTCTCTTGGCACCCAATCTTTCATGAGCATTCATGATGAACAATAGTCAAAAACATAAGTTTAGGGGAGAGACAAACAAGTGCAAAGTGATGAAAGGTTCAAATAACAAAAAGAATTGATGAAAAGGAAAGGCAAGAAAAAGGATGAAAAGCTAAAAAGAAACATGCCAAAAAGAAAAGTAAAGTTTGAAAGGATTCAATGAAACAATGTTGAAAGGTTTGGAATGATGAGAAAAGGAGAAAAATGAGAATCAAATAGTAGAAAGAGCGACAATGTGTCTCTCTAAGTCCCCAAGGAAGGAGAAAATGACTCAAAGAGTCAAGAAAACATGAGCCAAATTGTAAAAATGGAGTGCTTAAGGAAAGATGATACAATCATAGTTCATTATGTCCGAATTTGATCCAAAAAGCCTTCATTACATCCCATTAAAGCCCTATAGGATCTCAAGTTGAGTGAGCTTACATTGGTGATTTACATGAGGGGCAAGCCTAGGGTACTTAGAGCCGGACTTGTGGCATTCTTTTGAGAGTGATGAGCGCACTTCTTGATAATCTCGGTTTTGAGCGTACATTCTATAAGGTGAGATGAGCTCATGGATAATAGAGGAGAAACATTTTGGGATCCACAGTGACCTACGTGAGAGAGCAATTATCTTTGATGAATTGAGTCAACTCTTGAAGCTTTTGTGTCACATTAGATCTATGGGACTCAGAAAGTCATTGCGTAATGTTGTCAATAATGCATTTGTGTTGAGGGTAATTGTTAGTCCCAATTGAAGCTTGATGAAGTTACTTTCTACTTTATTTTTCTTGTGGAGGTAGGAATTACCTTGTTTGCTTGAGGACAAGCAAAAGCTTAAGTTTGGGGGAGTTTATAACTATGGATTTTGACCTACTATTTACTTTCTTTTTCTTAGGTTTTGGGGACAAAATGCGTTAAGGTATTCCCGAAAACTAACTCAAGGTGCTTACTTGCAGGTTTTGGATCAAAAAGAGGCAAAGAGGCCAAAACAAACTTAAAAATGAGCCAAACTTGCATACGTCATGATCTCAACAGAAGCGCGGACATCGCCACTTTTGCGCTGCATCGTAGGCCTTCCGCTGAGGCGGAATACTGAGGGCGGCCACGGAACTAGGTTTAGAGAGTTGGATTTTGGACTCAATTGGGACCGCTGACAGCGTCATAAAAGCGCGGTCGTGAAACCACTGGCGCGACCGTAGCAGAAATTTCACTGAGAGTGGTAATGAAGAATCAGAGAGCTAGAAATTTGGGCCAAACACAAGAACGCGGAAGCAATCAGAATTCAACTGGGAGCGGAATAAAAGTTCAGCGTGGCCACATGAAGTCCAAGTTTGAAGAAGTGCGGTCCGCACTTGTAATTGCACGACCGCAGAAGTCAATCTGCTGGGGCGCTTGTTTTTCCGCTGATAGCAGAACCTTTGTAGGGGCATTTTTGTCCAGCAATTTCAGCTGTGTATAAATAGTTATTTTTCACATTTTTAGGTCATCTTACATTTTGTAGAGCTCGTGAACAGCAACTTTTTCCCTTTTTGAGTAATTTTAGAGTAGCTTTAGCTCATAATCTTAGATTTTATCTTTGTATTTAACATTTATGGCTATAATTTCATCTACTCTTTTGATTTCTACCTTTAATATGAGTAGCTAGACCCATTAGCTAGGGTTGTGGCCCAACCCTAGTGTGGTTATCTAATGAGTCTTTAATTTTAGGGCTTCCTTGTTATTGGGTTAGTGATATTTAGCTTGTTTCATGCTTCCCTAGTGTCGTTTATAAATTGAGAAAACCCTTACCAAAAATATTATACTTAGCTTAATCTTAGTAATAGTTAGTAATACAACTAGTGTAGAACCAAACCAACCTATGATTAGAAGAGTAATTAAAAGCAAGATACATAACTAAGTAGGATAGGAACCCGACTTCAGTATTCTAACTCCCTATGGATTTCGATCCCGATCCTATCGGGTAAAACCTACATCGAACCCGCCTTCCATTCTATAGTGGTGTAGGTAGGAGTCGATCAACCTTCACGGAAGCAATGTTCTTTGACTTTAGCTTTCAGACCTGCCTGTCCAAAATAGCCACTGGATCCTCAACATAAGATAGATCCTTGTCCAACTGGACTGAGATGAAATCCAATACATGAGCCGGACTACTGTGATACATTCAGAGCATAGAAATGTGGAATACTTGATGAACTCCTGCTAGACTGGGGGGTAAGGCAATCTCATAAACAACCTCCCCAACTCGCCGCAACACCTCAAAGGGACCAATGAACCTAGTGCTTAGCTTGCCCTTCTTCACGAACCTCATAACGCCCTTCATAGGAGAAACCCAGAGCAAGATCCGCTCTCCAGCCATGATTGCAACATCCCGAACCTTCCGATTTGCATAACTCTTCTTTCTAGAATAGGCTGTGCGAAGTCGATCCTGAATCACCTTCACCTTATCCAGGGCATCTTGAACCGAGTGTGTACCCAATAATCGGGCCTTGCCTGTGTCGAACCAACCCACTAGAGACCGAAACCACCTACCATGAAGAGCCTCATACGGTGCCATCTGGATGCTCGACTGATACATGTTGCTGTAGGAAAACTCTGCAAGTGGCAAGAACTGATCCAACGACCCTCCAAATTCCATCATACACGCACAGAGCAGATACTCTAATATCTGAATAGTGCGCTCGGGCTGTCCGTCCATCTGAGGGTGAAATGTTATGGTCAGCTCCACTCGAGTACCCAACTCATGTTGTACGGCCCTCCAGAACCGTGATGTAAACTATGTACCCCGATCAGAGATGATAGATGTCGGTACGCCATGAAGCCTGACGATCTCGTGGATGAAAATTTAAGCCAGTTGCTCGGAAGAATAGGTAGTCATCACAGGAATGAAATAAGCTGACTTGGTCAGCCTATGCACAATCAACCAAACTGCATCAATCCTCCACTAAGTCTGTGGGAGTCCAACAACAAAATCCATAGTGATCCTCTTCCATTTCCACTCCGGAATCTCTAACTTCTTAAGCAAGTCACCTGGTCGCTGATGCTCATACTCACCTGCTGGTAATTTAGGCATCGAGCCACATATTTCACTGTGTCTTTATTCATCCTCCTCCACCAGTAATGCCGCCTCAAGTCCTAATACATCTTCGCGGCACCCAGATGAATGGAGTACAGCGAACTGTGAGCTTGATGGAGAATCAACTCTCGCAAACCATCTACATTGGGCACACATAACCTGCCCTGCATCCTCAATGCACCATCATCCCCAATAGTGACCTCCTTAGCATCACCGTGCTGGACCGTGTTCTTAAGGACAAGCAGATGGGTGTCATCATATTGTCGTTCCCTGATACGATCATAAACAGAAGACTGAGAGACCACACAAGCCAATACTCGACTCGGCTCAGAAATATCCAATCTCACAAACTAGTTGACTAAGGCCTAAATACACAACGCCAATTACCTCTCTGTTGCTGGTAGATATGCTAAACTCCCCAAACTCTCCACCCGGTGACTCAAAGCATTGGCCACTACATTGGCCTTCCCCTAGTGGTACAAAATTGTTATATCATAGTCCTTAGGTAGCTCCAACCACCTCCGCTGATGCAAGTTAAGATCCTCTTGCTTGACCACATGTTGCAAACTCCAATGATAGTTGTAAATCTCATAAGGGACACCGTACAAATAGTGACGCCAAATCTTCAAGGCATGAACAGTATCTGCTAACTCAAGGTTGTGGACATGATAGTTCTTTTCATGCACCTTCACCTGTCTGTACACGTAGGAAATCACTCTACCGTTCTGCATCAACACCGCACTGAGACCAATTCGCGATGCATCACAATACTAATACTGGGGATGTAGTCAAAGTTGTCTTTAGCTTCTGAAAGCTCTCCTCACAGTCCTTTATCCACTTGAACAGAGCACCCTTCTGGTCAGCCTGGTCATAGGTGATGCAATATATGAGAATCCCTCTACAAAACGAAGGTAATACTCCGCCAAACCCATAAAACTCCAGATCTCCATAGCTGATGACGGTCTAGGACAACTCTGCACTGCTTCCACCTTCTTCGGATCTACCTTGATCATATCACTCGATACTACATGACCCAAGAAATCCACTAGGTCTAGCCAAAACTCACACTTTGAAAACTTTGCATATAACTTCTTTTCTCTCAAGATCTGAAGTACAGTCCATAGGTGCTGCTCATGATCCTCCCGAGTCCGAGGGTACACCATAATATCGTCAATAAACACAATGATGAATGAGTCAAGATAAGGCCGGAACACACTGTGAATCAAGTGCATAAAAGTTGTTGGGGCATTGGTCAGCCCAAAAGACATCACAAGAAACTCATAGTGACCATACCGAGTCCTGAAAGCAGTCTTCAGGGTATATTTTTCTCTTGAATCTTCAACTGATGATAGCCCGAGCGTAAGTCAATCTCGAAAAACACCCTGTTACCCTATGACTGATCAATTAAGTCATCAATACAAGGCGATGGATACCTGTTCTTCACTGTAACTTTGTTCAACTGGTGATAATCAATGCACATACGCATAGAACCATCCTTTCTCTTCATAAATAAGACCGGAGCACCCCAAAGTGACACACTGGGCCGAAAGAAGCCCTTATCAAGCAACTCTTGCAACTGCTCCTTCAACTCCTTCAACTCAAGAGGAGCCATACGGTATGGAGAAATAGAGAGGGTTGAGTGTCCAGCAACAAATCAATGCCAAAATCAATATCTCTGTCAGGCGTCATACCCGGAAGATCAGCTAGAAACACATCTGGGAAGTCCCTCACTACTGGAACTGACTCAACTGTAGGGGTATCAATACTGACATCTCTCACATAGTCTAGATACGCGTCACACCCCTTCTCAACCATTCATTGATCCTTAAGAAATGAAATTACTCTGCTGGGAGTGCACTCTAAGGTGCACCTTCACTCTAATTGCGGTAAACCTGGCATAGCCAGTGTCACGGTCTTAGCGTGACAATAAAGAATATCATAATGGGGAGACATCCAGTCCATTCATCAAAGTCTACAATGCTGAGTAATAATAAATCGGCTCTGGTCTCAAAACCATTAAGAACAATCAAACACGGCCGATACATGCGGTCCACAATAAGAGAATCTCCTACAGGAGTAGACACATAACCAGGGGAACTCAAAGAATCCCGAGATACGCCCAAATACAGGGCAAAATAACAGGATACATAGGAATATGTAGAGCCTGGGTCAAATAATACCGACGCATCTCTATGACAGAACGGAACAATACATGTAATGACAGACTCAGAAACAACTGCCTCAATACGAGCCAGAAGAGCATAATACCTAGCTTGGCCTCCCTTTCTAGGGCGACCTCGAGGACCCAGTGGAGCACGAGGTGGTGGGGCGGTAGCTGGTGGTGGAATCATAGCCTGAGGACCCAGTGGAACACGGGGTGGCTAAGAAGTCTGTGTAGGTGCATCCCTCCTAAGTCTGGAGTAATCCCTCACAATATGGCGAGTGTCGCACACTCAAAACAAACTCTCAGAGGGCGTGGCTGTTATGACTGACTCATGTCAGGTCTGCTGGACTGGCCGCTAAAATCACCCCGAGCAGGAGGCACACTAGATACTGGCGGTGCATAATAAGGCTCCTGGGGACTAGAAGGGGCTGGAACACCACTGGCGGATGGAAGAGCTGAATGAACGGAGCGACTCATATAACCCCTACCATGGCGAACTGCAGCTGGGGCACGAGTACCACTGTAAGTGCCAGACTCTCGAGACCTCTTGGCCTATCTCTCCTCTATATCCTTGGCAAGCATGCCTCCAATATCCTAGCAATACTCACAACCTGTTGATGAGAAATATCCATCTCCAACTCCCTGGTCATACTGATCTGGATACTAGGGTGGATTCCATCAATAAACCGTCGAACCCTCTCTTGAACTGTGGCAACCAAGGCCGGTGCATGTCGGGCCAAATCACTGAAGCGGACTGCATACTCTGACACAGTCATAACACTCTGGCGCAGCTGCTTATACTCCATGTGCCATGAGTCCCTGAGGCTCTGAGGGACAAACTCTCTCAAAAACATATCCGAGAACTGAGTCCATGTAAGTGAAGCTGCCTCATCTGGACTACTCAACTCATAAGCACGCCACAACTTATAAGCTGCTCCTCTAAGCTGGAACGTGGTAAAAAAAACCCTACTCGTCTCCACTACACCCATAGTACGGGGAATACGATGACACTCCTACAGAAAACCCTGGGAATCATATGTAGCCAATCCGCTGAAGGTAGGTAGGTGGTACTTCTTGTACCTCTCAAGTCTGAGCTATTCCACCTCAGAAGCGGCTATACTAGTCTTGTGATGGACCGGAGTTACCGGCTGCATAGGGATAAACTCTAAGGCCTAGTAAACCTGGACCCCCTGCTCAAGAGTATGGGATGCGGGAGTCTGTGTCCCTCCCCCGGCCTGAGATGTGGCAGGGGATAGTGGAATCAATCCAGCTTGAGCTAAGGTGCTGAACATGCTCATGAAACAGGCTAGAGTCTCCTGGAGGGCTGGTGCAGCAATAGGCACCTCCGGTGCCTGCCCTTCAGCTGGATCTGCTGGGGACTCCTCTGTCGCAGCTCATACGGGTGCTCTGGTTGAACCGCGCGGTCGTCCTTTACCCCGGCCCTAGCCTCTAGCGGCTCTAGCAGGGGAGCGGGTGACTGGTCATCAGATCCTTCAGTACGGGTCCTCACCATCAGTGAGAAAGAATAGAATATAGAAGTTTAGAATTTGATGTCAGCAAATTTCCCACAAAGAGGAATAAAAGAAATATAATTGTTCCTAACAGTTCTATAGCCTCCCGAAGATAGGTAAAGACGTCTTCGTATCGATTCGTGAGACTCTAATAAACCGTCTTGTGACTCACGACACCTATGAACCTAGAGCTCTAATACCAACTTGTCACGACCCAAACATCCCTCCAAAACACGTCGTGATGGCACCTAGTCTTTACGACTAGGTAAGCCTAACAAATTGCGGAAATACAAATAATGGAAGAAAAACTTAACAACTAACTGCAATAGATACTGAATAACCAATAACAATGCCGCTCGACATGTACAATAACCAAAACTCTAGACGTACACAGCTTTCCCAAAACCCGGAACATCATGAATCACAAGATACAGAAAGGAAATAGTATCTCTATACACCAAAGTCTAATAAAAATAAATACAGGAAGTGTTTGACACGGGGGAGAATAGAGGGGGACTTTGAGGTTTGCGGACGCGAGAGATATACCTTGAAGCCTCCAAAGCTGTCTCGGATCACTGATAATGCGCCTGATAATGAGCACCTGGATCTGCACACAAAACATGTGCAGAAGAGTAGCATGATTACACCACAATAGTACCCAGTAAGTGCCAAGCCTAACCTCGATCGAGTAGTGACGAGGTCAAATCAGGCCCACTGGTAAATAATAAAAGAAGAAAAAAGTATACAATGAAATAATAGACTGGAACTAAGCAAAAGGAAACACATCAAATATAGTTCACACACAGAATAAACAAAAATAGGGGATCTCCCGAGATACCATCTCGTAGTCCTAAAATAAATATACAGGGAGAACTCCAGTACCGCCTCGTAGTCTCAAAAGTAAATGTACAGGGAGAACTCCCGAGGTACCGCCTCGTAGTCTCAAAAAGTAAATATACAGGGAGAACTCCTGAGGTACCGTCTTGTAGTCTTAAAAGTAAATAAACACGGAGAACTCCTGAGGTACCGCCCCGTAGTCTCAAAATTAAATATGCAGGGGGATCTCCCGGGATACCGTCCCATAGTCCCAAAGTAAATACACAACTCAAACGATTAAGGATAAAAGTTACAGCAAGAAAACCTACAGTTTAGACTAAGTATAAGTCAAGAAAAGAAGCAGGAATTCACTAAGCATGTTGCAAAGAGTTTAGTTAAGCAATTAAGACAAGTAGACATGCTATTCTAGGCTAACAAGATAACTACACATGCTAGTATACTCAATTAAGGTAAAGAAAAAAGCAATTACTCAGTAAAAGTCAGGTTTTGAAACAAATAACCTGTGTATGCGCTCATCACCTCGCGTACACGGCGTTCACATAGCATATCAGTACCAAATCCTAAGGGGATTTCCCCTATACCAGGTTAGTCAAGTCACTTACCTCGAACCAGGCTCAAATCAATCCGCAAGAATGCCTTTTCCTCGATTATCCGACTCCGAATGGCCCAAATCTAGCCAAATACAATTACATACCATAGACATATCTATAAGAAACTAATCTAATCAATGAAATATAAGCTAAAGCAAGAAATTAGGAAATCTTCCCAAAAAGCCTCCAGGGGGCCACGTCACGGAATCAGGGAAAGTCACAAAATATGAACACCCATTCACTCAAGAGTCCAACCATATAAGAATTACTCGAATTCGACCTCAAATAGCCTTTCAAAACTCGAAATTTTAGTTGAAGAACTTCTTCCCATTTTTCAAAAATTTTCAACCCCAAATGGAGTGTAGAATCATTACTCAATCGATGTCTCTGAAAATCCCTCAAACTCTCGTCCAAATCCGACCTCCCAAATTCAAGTTTTGATAAAAATGGCCAATCCCTCATTTTTGAAATAATATAAGTCGGCCCAGTGATTTCTTCTTCGCGAACGCGGCCAAACCCTCACATTCGTGAAGCACAAACTTTCCTTCAGTCCAAACCTTCTTCGCGAATATGAGACCCCCCTCGCCAATGCGGTAGCTTGCATTACCTGAGCCTACGCGAATGGCAGACCCTCATCGCGAAGGCGTAGGCTAATTACCTGGAGCTCCATCTGACTGTTCCTCTACGCGAACGCGAGGACTATATCGCAAATACGTAGGTTAAAGGATCCACACCATCGCAAATGCGAGAATCACATCACCAATGCGAAGAACAACTCAATCGGTCTCCCAGATACTGTCACGACCCAAAATCCTAACTCAGGTCGTGATGGCGCCCAACACCGGGGTCAGGCAAGCCAACACTTAGATTATAAAGGATTTTTCCATATTTGATCAAAACAACCCAACACGTTCCAGAAAATGAGCAAATAAGGCTGAAACATAGGAATAGGTGGATCCTGGATCAAATAACACTGATGCCTCTCTACCACATGCTGAAATAATACATGTGATCACGGCGTTTGAGGCCACTGCATCTGATCTGGCCGGAAGAGCATAGAAACTAGCTGGAGCACCGGAAGACTGAGCTCCGCCAAAGTGAACAGGAGCTGGCTGACCACCCCTAATTGGCCTTCACCTCTAGGACGACCCCTGCCAACCTGTCCTCCACCCCTAGGTGGCCTGACTGCTGGTGTTGGACTCATAGGCTGATAATCCTGCTGCACTGCCTTGCCCCGAAACCTGGGACAAGTCATCCTGAAAATGGCAGGAATCCCCGCACTCATAAAATCTCCCTAGAGGCATAGCCTGCTGCCCTGAAGAAGAACCCTGGACAACTGGGGGACGGTGAGAACCCTCTGGCATAGCACTGAAGTAAGGCCTCACTGGAGCACCGGAGGAGGTGGTGGTAGGGGTGCTGAATATGGGGTCTTGCTGAGCTGACCCCCACCAAAATGACCTCTTCCCCTAGCTGGGGCACCTCTGAAATCCCCGGAATATCTGGCTCTCTTATCCTGCTGTGCCTGCTCCCTGATCCTCGACGATAACCTTAGATCCTATGAGCAGTCTCCACTACCAGCTGATAAGGAGTGCCCATCTCCACCTCTTGGGCCATGCTGGCTCTAATGCCTGGATGCAACCCAGCTACAAATCTTCGCACTCTCTCAGCATCGGTAGGTAGTATCATGAGTGCATGGCGAGACAACTCTAAAAATCTAGCCTCATAATTTGTCACTGACATCTGTCCCTGCTCCAACTGCTCAAACTGATACCGCAGCGCTTCCCTCTCAGAGGGTGGGATATATTTGTCTAGAAATATCTGAGTGAACTGCTCCCAAGTGACAGGAGGAGAATCTGATGGTCTGTTGAGAATATAAGACTGCCACCATCTGCGAGCTCTACCCTCCAACTAAAAGGTAGTGAAATCCACCCCATGGGACTCTAGTATCCTCATGTTGTGCAGTCTGTCACTACACCTGTCAACAAAATCCTGGTCATCCTCGCCTCGCTCACCCCCAAAGACTGGAGGGTGCAATCGAGTCCATCTATCCAATAACTTCTACGGATCGCCGTCCGCAGCTGGTCTGGGCTCAGGTGCTGCTGCTAGAGGCTAAACTCCACCCATAGGCAGTGTACCCGAGGTATTATGATGTAATGATGTTGCATGACCTGCAGCCTAGGCGGTAGGAGTCATGTCCCTCCCTCCCGCCTGAGATGTGGCAGGATCTACTGGAAATAAAGCATCCTGGAACATAGTAGGATCTATTGGGGGCACCTCACCCTGCTCCTCTATAGTAGGATCCTCTGGTGGTGGTGCACCTGGGATAGCTCCGGGATGCCCTCGTCTCCTACCTCGGGCCGGTGCCCTCCCCCGGCCTCTGCCACGGCCTCGGACAATGGGGGTAGCGGCCCCTCCCGGGTCTGGAACATCAGATGCACGCGTTCTTAGACTCTGTGAGATAATAGAAGAATGAGACTTAGTAAACCATCGACTGCACGGTAGAATAAGAATAAAGAGAGGTTTCCTAACACCCTATAGCCTCCCGAAGATAAGTACAGACGTCTCCATACCGATCCGCAAGACTCTACTAGGTTTGACCGTGACTTGTGAGACCTACGTGAACCTAGAGCTCTAATACCATATTCTCACAACCCAAAATCCTAACTCAGGTCGTGATGGCGCCCAACACTGGGGTCAGGCAAGCCAATACTCAGATTAAAAAGGATTTTTCCATATTTGATCAAAACAACCCAACATGTGCCAAGTTTTAAAGTTCAAAATATTAATTTAAAAAGATAATTAGCCAATTTAACCAAAAAAGTCATAAAGAGACGTGAGCCAATATATATATACACAAACCCGCAAACCATAATATCTACCACGTGTGTGCCAGGAACTAGTGTCACAAGTCCTACGGTCATACTAACAGAATATACAAAAGATATAATATAATTGTCCCACTGTCTGGAAGAAATAGACGGGAATAACCAAAGAAATCCCATGGTGCTGCCGAGGATCGTCAGGAGAAGCAGCTCACCGTGAAGTCTGGTCCAGACCATACTCAGAATCGAGCTCCGGTCTGATAACCAGATGCACCAGCCTCAGAACCTGTACAATCAAGTACAGAAGCGTAGCATGAGTACATAAACAAATATGTACCCAGTGAGTATCCCGCCTAACCTCGAAGAAGTAGTGACGAAAGGTCGACTTGATACTTACTAGGGTCAAGAAAATACAATTTAAATACAGGATAAACAGAAATAGCAGTAATGAACACTGATAATAAGGACAGGAGCAACAATTAGCATTATGTAATAATTTTACTTAACACCTTTCCATAGCATAAAAGCTACTTAGTTCCCATCCTTTTCATAATATCAACAGATAAATTACAGGGTTTCCCATCAATTATCAACACATAACAATCCGTGAACAAGCGGTCGGTACGACGTGAAAAGTAAATGTGCACTGTCGAGGGTCAAACGGTCCGAACCATAGATGCATCTATCTGCCCCGCTCGCGAATCAAACATGCGACGCGGATCAATTATCAACACATAACAATCCGTGAACAAGCGGTCGGTACGACGTGAAAAGTAAATGTGCACTGTCGAGGGTCAAACGGTCCGAACCATAGATGCATCTATCTGCCCCGCTCGCGAATCAAAAATGCGGCGCGGTTAATATAATATTAGGACTACCCCGCTCGCGAATCATTCATGCGACTTGGGTTAATATAATACTATGACTACCCCGCTCGCGAATCATTCATGCAACTCAGGTTCCCGTATAAATACATGATTAACAGGAAATTCCGGATAGTATAGCAGGGAACATACCAACATGATAAGAATTTAATAATGTCAACTTCAAAGAAAAACTTCTTAGGCCTTCACATGTGAAAACTTCTTAGGCCTTCACATGTGAGATTCGAGGATATTAGACTACTTAGACCATATGCACGATCATAGATATCACACATAAAGCATGCTTGTGAGTCCTAAACTACCCGACAAGGCATAATAGTAGCTATGTACGGGATCTCGTCACTTCGTGCGTGTGTAGCCCCCGCAAATAAGGACAAACAACCATTTATAATCACCTATGGGGACAATTCCCTCTTACAAGGTTAGAAAGGAGACTCACCTTGCGTCGAACCTACTCCCCGGGTCAAGAATGCGCCCGAAACTCCGAACTCGTCTCCCAAGGGCTCGAAACTAATCAAATGTTATACAAGTATATCAATTTATACTCAAAAGTATGGAATTCTCCCATTTACTAGTTATTTAACCTTACTTTAAAAAATCCTAAAATACACCCCCAGGCCCACATGCTTGGATTTCGGAAATTTTCGAAGGAATCAATTACCCATAACCTAAGGATCGTTAATATGTGATTTTTGTGTGGTTTCATGGCTAATTAACGGGTAATTCCCTAAATTTTCATAAAGCCCTAGTTTACTAACCGAATCCTTGATTTTCACTAATTAGGTAGTTAAGTTAACTAGGAATTCATGCATTAAACTAACATTAGGGTAGAATTCACTTACCTTTCAGTAGCTAGGTCGTGGGGCTCTTTTCCAAGATCTCAAAGTCGTCTATGGTGGAAAAAATGGAGTGAAATGAATAAATCTTGTGTTTTAAAGAAATCACTGCCTACTGTGGTTTCGCATCTGCGGCTCAAGAACCGCACCTGCGGTCTCGCACCTGCGGAAATGGGACAAGGGGCGTGGGCTCGCACCTGCGGAGAGGAGCTCCGCTCCTACGGATATTATCCGCACCTGCGAGAAATGGGTAGCCTCACCTGAAGCCTCACCTGCGAGGCAAGGACCGCAGGAGCGGTCTCGCACCTGCGGTCACACAAGATCAGGTGCACCAGCAACTGCTTCAGCTAATTTTTTGGCCTCGTTTGGTGCCTGAGAAGCACCTGGGCCCACCCGAGCCCCTCCCAAATATAGAAACAAGTCTCAAATCATAATACGGACTCGCTCGAGCCTTCGGAACACCCAAAACAATGCTAAAACTCAAAATCACACCTCAAAACCCCTAGAATCAAACTTAGGAACTTTAAGTTTTCTAGAATTCGTTAACAATGCGCCAAACCGACCTATACTACTTGGAATGACCCCAAATTTTGCGATCAAGTCATAAATGACATAACGGAACTGTTCCCGGTCTCGGAATTCCATTTGGACCTCGATAACAAAAAACACGTCCCAAACCACAATATGAACTTAAGGAAACTCTTATTTCGATATTGGGCGTCGAAATGCTCCTGGGTCATCCAAAACTCATTCTGAACATACGCCCAAGTCTGAAATCATCTTATGAAGCTACCGGAATCGTCAAAACTCAATTTCGAGGTCGTTTACTCAAAATGTTGACCGAAGTCAAACTTGGCCTTAAAGGCCAATCATAAGGAACCAAGTGTTCCTATATCACTCTAAACACTTCCGAATCACGTACCACCCGTCCCCGCAAGTCATAAATCATAATAAGCCGCTACGAAAAGCCTCATTTAAGGGAACGGGGTCCTGATACACAAAACGACAGGTCGGGTCGTTACAGATACCTTACGCGAACGCGAGACCTTTCTCGCAAACGCGATGAAGGAAACCAGCAAAATGACACCAGATTTTTAACCAAATTCCAATAAGTGCAAAATGATCTGTAAAGCATCTGAAACACACCCGAGGACCCCGGGACCTCAACAAAACATACCAACCAGTTCTAATGCACCATACAAACTTAGTCGAGCCCTCAAATCACATCAAACAACGCTAAAAACACAAATCACCCTCCGATTCAAACTTAATAAACTTGAAACTTCAAATTTCTACAACTGATGTCAAAACCTATCAAACCACGTCTGATTGATCCCAAATTTTGGACACAAGTCATATTCAACATTATGGACCTACTCCAACTTCCGAAATCGGAGTCTGACCCCGATATCAAAAAGTTCACTACCGGTGAAAATCTCCAAAAATTTAACTCTCGCCATTTCAAGCCTAAATGAGCTACATACCATCAAAACACAATTCGGACACGCCCCTAAGTCCAAAATCACTCAACAGAGCTAAGGGAACTTACAAAACTCCATTTTGGAGTCGTCTTCACATAGTTCTGACTATGGTCAAAATCCTAATACTTAAGCTTCCGTTTAGGGACTAAGTGTCCCAAATCACTATGAAACCACAACCAACACCTCCCGGCAAGACACATAAGCAAAAAAAAGATATGGGGGAAACAGTAAGCAGGGGATCGGGGCTATAATCCTTAAAACGACCGGCCGAGTCATTACAGTAAATGATTTCATGTTTCTCACAATGGTGTACATATTATTATTTTTATATATGCACGATAAGTCTCAACGAGACATTATTGTGGACCATAATATTTTATAGCTTATGTATTGTAACGGTCTGATCAGTCGTTTTGAGCATTTTCATTGGTTTGAGGGGATAAGTAGCTCCGTATGATGTTGTATGACTTGTGTGTATCGTCGTTTTTTATTTTCATTCAGAATTGGTTTGGAAAAAACGGTTCTCAACTAGGAAGCTTTAAGTTGGAAGATTTTACGAAAATTGACTTTTGAGTATTTGACCTTGGATTGGAGTTTTGATGGTTCAGTTAGGTCTGAATGGTTATTTTAGACTTGGGCGTATGCCTGGATTAGAATTTGGATGTCTCTAGAAGGTTTCAGCACAAATCGGTGAAAGTTGGAAATTCGAAGGTTTGGAAAGTTCATAAGTTTGACTGCGGGTGGACTTTGAGTATATCAGATTTGGATTTTGGTTCGGGGAATTTTAATAGCTTCGTTATATTATTTGGGACTTGTGTGCAAAATTTGGGTTCATTCCGAGTTGATTTGATATGTTTCGGCGCGAGTTTTGGAAGTCGAACGTTCAAATTTCATTCAAGTTCGAATTGAGGTGAGATTCGTGATTTTGATGTTGTTATGCGTGATTTGAGGCCTCGACTAGGTCTGTGTTATGTTATGGAACATCTTGGTATGTTCGGACGGAGTTCTGAGGGGCTTGGGTGAGTTTCGGACCATTTCTAGTCCATTTTTAGTTGCTGATTTTTGGCGTGATAGCGTGGATTTGGTTGTGATAGCTAAGAGAAAAATAGGTAAAATGGAGCTGTGAATCGCGATTGCGGAAGCCTTCACGCGATCAAATCGAAGAAATCCTCAGCTGCACTGACCCGATTTTAGAACTATATAACTTGCAATCTATAAAGAATTTGGAGATGGTCTAAAAATATGTAGTCCTTTGTGTCTAGTTTTCAGAAAATCAAACCGTTTATTATTTGGAGTTTTGTAAAAAAACGTTATGACTAATAAACTAAAGGTTGTCTGAGAAGAGTTGGGAAGGGTTAGATGGAAGTTTTTTCATCGCGATGGCAGGGAAATGACCGCGATCGCATAAGGTAAACATTGTCCGAAATAATTTTGTAATCGCTATCGCGAGGTTTGTGACCGCGATCGCGAAGGGTTGTCACGACCCGAAATCCCACCTTCAGGCCGTGATGGCGTCTAACGTTGAACCCGGTAGACAAGCCAATGTTTTGATTAAGTTTACCTATTTACAATTGAAATAACAATAATAACTAGAACAAGTATGATTAAAGAATGCGGAAGACTACTAAATTCAAGAATTTTAACGATGAATCTCATAAAAACTTCCTATTACACCCCAGAAACTAGTATCACAATCTCACGAACAGTCTAAGATTTTTCTAAATACAATGGTCTGAAATAAGTGAATACAACTGTCTTGGAATTACAAGATAAGACAGAAAATGAGAAAAAGGATAAGTGGTGATGCCAAGGCCTGCGTATGCCTGCAGGACTACCTCGGTGTCGCCGTGGACTAAAGGATACTCCCTCGCCCAATGCCCACTGGGTTAGGCTCCGTAATCTGCACAACATAAAGAAGTGCAGGTGTAGCATCAGTACAACCGACCCCATGTACTGAGTAAGTGCCGAGCCTAACCTCGGCGAAGTAGTGACGAGGCTAGGACACGACAAACAATATCACATGTGCAGTTTAAATAAGATATAACAGGAACTAACCACAAGAAATAAATAGTAAGTACAATAACGGGGGAGACATGCTAGGTAAAAGGGATAGCAAGTACTGAAATGACGGAACGAAGCAACAGTCCAAATATCCGAAAATAATAACGGGAATTGACAACACAAATTAAACAGTGAAGAGAAACGGTACGACATGTCCCCTCGTGCATATTCTTAGCATAACACGGCACGGCATGTCCCCTCATGCATAACAATATAAAATAATGGCACGGAATGTCCCCTCATGCATAAACAACATAAACATGGCATGAAATGTCCCCTCGTGCAATAAACGTCACAATCGCCACGGAGTGTCCCCTCGTGCATAAACAGCATAAACATGGCACGGAATGTCCCCTCGTGCATAAACATCACAATCATGGCACGGAATGTCCCCTCGTGCATAAACAACATAAACATGACACGGAATATCCCCTTGTGCATAATAACGTAAAACAACAGTTGGCATGGAAATCAACAAATAAGAAACTTTAAATGCACGGAATAATCAACAAGAGTAATATCATCCCCTCAAGGGACAAAGATATAACCAATCCGACACATGTGTATAATCCAACATAATGCCCGAATATACAATTTGTTTTGAAATCCGACCCCAAAATGAGGTCAAATTTCCAAAAATCCAAAAAGCCCTAATTCTACCCAAAAACCCAATTTCTACCCTTTAATTCCATGATTTTAGGCCTAGAATCTAATAATTATTGATGAAAATGGAAGTAAATGAAGTTAGGATTACTTACCTATGAAGCTATGGTGGAAAAGGTGCTCCAAAACGACTAAGAGGGTTGGGGAAGAAGAAGTTTGAGAAAATGGGTTAAGTCCCGTGTGAGTATTCTGTTTTGAGGTTTTAAAATGACTGGGCGATTTTGATCTATGCGATCGCGGAACTAAGGGTGTGATTGCATAGTGTAATGGAACTTAAGCTACACGATCGCGGGTCTACAAGTGCGATCGCAGAGTGCATTTAACAGCCCCCCTCCCCCCAGCTCACCTACACCCCTATGCGGTCGCAGACCCACCTATGCGACCGAAAAGTGTACCTGACTACTCCTCCTTCACAAAGCTATGCGATAACATAGAGCAATTCACCAGACACCAGCAGCTGACCAAAACACCAAAAATTTTAAGTTCAAAACACCCCGCCACCTATCCGAAACACACCTGAAACCAAATATACATACAACTTCAAAAATATCCTACAGACTTATTCAAGTAATCAAAACACCGAAATAACATCATAAACATCGAGTTAAACCTCAAAATCAATGAAATTTCTTTAAACTTCAAAAACATCTAATTTTTCCATTTTTAGTCCGAATCACCTCAAATTGAGTCCGTTTCTTACCAAATTTCATTGATAACACATAATAATCATATTGAACCTGTTCCGGGCTCCGGAACCATAATACGGGCCCGATAACACAGGTTTCACATCAAATCTCATTTTCAAAAAACTTTATATTTTTGAGAAAACAATTTTCTTCAAAAATTCATTTCTCGGACTTGGCACCTCGGAATTCGATTCCGGGCATACGCCCAAGTCCCATATTTTCCTACGGATCCTCTGGGACTGTCAAATCATGGGTCCAGGTCTGTTTACCAAAAACGTTGACCAAAATCAACTTTATTCAAATTTTAACACAAAAATATCATTTTTATCAATTTTTCACATAACGGCTTCCCGACTATACGCCCGGGCTGCGCATGCAAATCGAGGTAAGATATAAGGAGGATTTTATAGCCTCGGAACACAGATTTAGCTAAAATTACACGGGATGACCTTTTGGGTCATCACAGTCTCCACCTCTAAAACAACCGATCGTCCTCGAACGAACATAGAAAGGTACCTGAATCGGAAAAAAGATGGGGATATCGGCTCCGCATATCGGACTCAAACTCCCAGTTATCTGCCTCAATAGGCGGACCTCTCCACGGAACACAAACCGAAGGATAACTCTTCGATCTCAACTGACGAACCTGCCGAGCTAATATGGCTACCGAATCCTCCTCATAAGTCAAATCCTTGTGCAACTGGACACCGCTGAAATCAAGTACATGAGAGGGATCAGCAATATACCTCTGATGCATAGATACATGAAACACCGGGTGTACGGCTGATAGACTAGGTGGCAAAGCAAGTCTGTAGGCCACCTCTCCCACCTTGTCCAGAATCTCAAATGGACCAATGAACCTAGGGCTCAACTTACCCTTCTTTCCGAACCCCATCACGCCCTTCATGGGCGACACCCGAAGAAATACCCGGTCTCCAATCATAAATGTCAAATCACAAACTCTGCGGTCCGCATAACTCTTCTGCCTGGACTGAGCTGTACGAAGTCTATCCTGAATAATCTTCACTTTATCCAAGGCATCCTGGACTAACTCTGAACCCAACAATCTAGCCTCTACAAGCTCGAACCACCCAACAGGCGACCGACACCGCCTACCATACAACGCCTCATACGGAGCCATCTGAATGCTCGACTGATATTTGTTATTGTAGGCAAACTCAGCTAAAGGCAAGAACTGGTCCCATGAACCCCCAAAATCAATGACACATGCTCGCAACATATCCTCCAAAATCTGAATAGTACGCTCAGACTGTTCGTGTGTTTGAGGATGAAATGTTGTGCTCAATTCAACCAGTGTGCCCAGCTCACGCTGAAATACTCTCCAGAAATGGGAGGTAAATTGAGTACCTCGTTTAGAAATAATGCACACAGGCACACCATGCAGGCGAACAATCTCCCTGATGTAGATCTTTGCCAACTTCTCTGAAGAATACGAAACTGATACTGGAATGAAGCGTGCTGACTTGGTCAGCCTACCCACAATGACCCACACGGCATCAAACATCCTCTGAGTCCGTGGGAGTCCAACTACGAAATCCATGGTGATACGCTCCTACTTCCACTCAGGAAGCTCAATCTGCTGCATCAACCACCGGGTCTCTAGTGCTCGTACTTCACCTGCTGACAGTTCAAGCACCTAGCTACATATGCTACAATATCCTTCTTCATACTCCACCACCAATAATGCTACCGCAAATCCTAGTACATTTTTTCGGCGCCCGGATGAATGGAATACCGGGAACTATGGGCCTCCTGCAATATCAACTCACAAATGCCATCAACATCGGGTACACAAATACGACCCTGCATCCTCAAAACTCCCTCATCATCAACTATGACCTGATTGGCACCTCCGTGCTGGACCGTATCTCTAAGAACACACAAATGACGATCATCATACTGCCTGGCCCGAATACAATCATACAATGAAGAACGGGCCACAGTATGGGCCAAAACACTACCAGTCTCAAAAACCTCCAATCTCATGAACCGGTTGACCAAAGCCTGAACATCCAAAGCAGGCGGTCGCTCTCCGACTGATAAATAAGCAAGACTACCCATACTGGCTGACTTCCGGCTCAAGGCACCGGCCACAACATTGGCCTTCCCCGGATGATATAAGATGGTAATGTCATAATCCTTCAGCAGCTCTAACCATATCATTTGCCTCATGTTCAACTCTTTCTGCTTGAACAGACACTGCAAACTCTTATGATCTGTGAACACCCCACATGGCACCCCATACAGATAATGCCTCCAAATCTTCAACACATGAACAATATCTGCTAACTCTTAATCATGAACCGGATAGTTCTTCTCATGAACCTTCAACTGACGAGAAGCATAGGCTATAACTTTTCCACCCTGCATCAACACTGCACAAGTCCCACCCGTGAAGCATCATAATACACGGTATATGGCCCTGAACCTATGGGAAAAACTAACATCGGTGTGTGGTCAAGTCTGCCTTGAGCTTCTGAAAGCTCGCCTCACACTCATCTGACCACCTGAATTGGGCACCCTTCTGAGTCAATATGGTCATCGGGGCTGCGATGGATGAAAAGCCCTCCATAAATCGGCGATAATAATCTACTAAGCCCAAGAAACTCCAAATCACTGTAGCTAAAGTGGGCCTAGGCCAATCTCTGACTGCTGAAATCTTCTTGAGATCCACTTGAATACCCTCTGATGATACCACATGGCCTAGAAATGCAACCGAACCCAACTAGAACTCACACTTGGAAAATTTGGCATACAACTGACTATCATTCAGAGTCTTGAGGATGACTCGAAGGTGTTGCTCAGCTCCTCACGGCTATGGGAGTAAATCAAAATATCATCAATGAAAACAATCACATGAGTCCAAATAGGGCCTGAACACCCGGTTCATCAACTCCATAAAAGCAGCGGGGAAATTTGTCAACCCAAATTACATCACCAAGAACTCATAATGCCCATGCCGAGTACGAAAGGCTGTCTTAGGGACATCAGACGCTCTAATCCTCAGCTGATGGTAACCAGATCTTAAGTCAATCTTGGAAAACATTGAAACACCCTGAAGTAAGTCGAATAAATCATCAATCCTTGCCAAAGGGTACTTATTCTTAATAGTAACCTTGTTCAACTGCCGGTAGTCAATAAACATCCTCATTGAGCCGTCTTTCTTCTTAACGAACAACAATGGGGCACCCCAAGGAGAAACACTAGGCCGAATGAAGCCTTTATCCAACAAATCCTGGAAATGATCCATTAACTCCTTCAACTCTAGCGGGGCCATACGATACGGCGGAGTAGGAATGGGCTGAGTGCCCGGAGCTAACTCAATGCAAAAGTCAATATCCTTGTCAGGTGGCATACCCGGCAGGTCAGCAGGGAACACCTCTGGAAACTCATGAACCACGGGCACAGACTCCATAGAAGGAACCTCAGCACTAGAATCACGAACATAGGCCAAGCAACCCTTCTCGGCCATACGACGAGCCTTCATATATGAAATAAATCTACCGGAAAAATGACTAGGATTCCTTCTCCACTCCAAACGAGGTACTCTTGGCAAGGCCAAGGTCACTGTCTTGGCATGACAGTCCAGAATAGCATGGTAGGGAGATAACCAATCCATCTCCAAAATAACATCGAAGTCAACCATATCAAGAAGCAAAAGATCTACATGAGTCTCCAGTCCACCAATAACCACTAAGCATGAACGGTAGACTCGATTTACCATAATAGAATCACCCACTGGGGTAGACACTTATACAGAAGTACTTAGGGAATCACGGGGCATGCTCAGATAAGGGGCAAAATATGAAGACACATAGGAGAATATAGAACCCGAATCAAATAAAACCGAAGCATCTCTACTGCAAACTGAAACCATACCTGTAATAACTGCATCAGAGGCCTCAACCTCAGGCCTGGCAGGAATAGCATAGCACCGGGGCGGAGCCCCTCCAACCTGAACATCTCTAGGTCGACCTACTGCGGGCTGACATCTACCTCGCGTGGCATGTCCTCCACCTCTATGAGTATGGCCTCCACCTCTGGCACCTCGACCTCCACCCCTATCTGGCTGAGGGGGTGAGGGTGCACCTGGTGCGGGAATCATAACTCGGGAACCCTGATACTGAGAACCACTAGAACTCGGGGGCAAAACCTTGAAATGTGCCCCATACCACTGCAATTGTAAAAGGATTTATACTGCTGAGATTGTTGACCCTGAAACTTTCCCTGTCGACCAGAATAACCACCCCGGAAGCTCTGAAGCGGAGGTGCACTGATAGGAGCTGACGGTGCACTGTGGGATATTTGAAGCGCTGACTGGAATGGCCTAGGAGGATGACCTCTGCCAAAGGAATATTTGTCTCCAGATGAGGCATCACTGAATCGACCAGAATGGCGAGGTCTATAACTGTTACACAGTATAGACCCCTGACCACTGCCCTGTGATAAGACCATCTCAATACGCCTGACCACATTGGCCGCCTCCTGGAATGAAATATCAGTACTTGTCTCTCTGGCCATCTGGAGTCTAATAGGCTGAGCTAGACCCTCAATAAACCTCCTCACCCTCTCACGATCAGTGGGGAGTATCATGATAGCATGTCGGGCCAATGTAATGAACCTGGTCTCATACTGTGTAACAACTATAGATCCTTGCTGGAGACGCTCAAACTGCCTCCGAAGACCCTTTCTCTGATTAACTGGCAGAAAATTCTCCAAGAATAACTCGGAAAACTGAGCCCAAGTCAAGGGCAAAGACCCAGCTGGTCTGGTCAAACAGAAATTCCTCCACCAAGTCTTGGCGGTAACAGAAAGACGGAATGTAGCAAAATCAACTCCATTGGACTCCACAATGCCCATGTTCCGAAGAAACTCATAGAAACTGTCCAAGAAATCCTGGGGATCCTCTGATGGTGCACCAGTAAATGTAGTAGGAAATAACTTGGTGAACTGATCCAATCTCCACAAAGCGTCGGCAGACATAGCTGCCCCCTCAACAGTCTGTGCCACAAAACCCGGCTGAGCTGCTCCAGCTGCCTGAGGTGCTGGAGTTTGGAACTGAGGAGTTAGCTGCTCTGGTGTGGGGGTAGCAGGAGTCTGGGTCCCTCCCCCAGCCTAAGAGACGGCTGGTGCAGTAGGAAGGAGACCGGCCTGAGCCACGCTCTCCATAAGGCTCACCAAAAGGACCAGAGCGCCCTGAAGAATAGGGGTGGCAATGAACCCCTCTGGGACTTGAGCTGGTCCAACTGGAACTTCCTGAGAAGGAATCTCACCGGCAAAGTCTACTTGAGGGTCCTCTAGTGGTGCTATTGCTCTGGGCTGAGCCCTGGCTCTGCCTCGGCCTCGTCCTCGGCCCCTCGTAGGAGCTGCAACAGGAGGATCGGGCTGTTGATCGGTAGATGAGGAAGCACGCTTTCTCGCCATCTGCGAGAGAATAGAATAGAAAATCAGTTAGCATTTAGAATTCAAACCGCACGACAGAGAAGAAGAAATGTGAAGTTATTCCTAACTTTTCAGCCTCTGGGGGATAAGTACAAACGTCTCTGTACAGATCCCTCATACTCTACAAGTTTGTTCGTGAATTGTGAGACCTAGGCAACCTAGTTCTCTAATACCAACTTTTCACGATCCGAAATCCCACCTTCAGGTCGTGATGGTGTCTAACATTGAACCCGCTAGACAAGCCAATGTTTTGGTTAAGTTTACCTGTTTACAATTGAAATAACAATAATAACTAGAACAAGTATGATTAAAGAATGCGGAGGACTACTAAATTCAAGAATGTTAGCGATGAATCTCATAAAAACTTCCTCAATTACACCCCAGAAACCGGTATCACAATCTCACGAACAGTCTAAGATTTTTCTAAATACAATGGTCTGAAATAAGTGAATACAACTGTCTTGCAATTACAGGATAAGATAGAAAATGGGAAAAAGGATAAGAGGTGATGCCAAGGCCTGCGTACGCCTGCAAGACTACCTCGGTGTCGCCGTGGATTGAAGGATACTCCCTCGCTCAATGTCCACTGGGTCCGGCTCCGTAATCTATACAACATAAAGAAGTGCAGGTGTAGCATCAGTACAACCGACCCCATGTACTGAGTAAGTGCCGAGCCTAACCTCGACGAAGTAGTGACGAGGCTAGGACACGACAAATAATATCACCTGTGCAACTTAAATAAGATATAACAGGAACTAACCACAAGAAATAAACAGTAAGTACAATAATGGGGGGAAAATGCTAGGGAAAAAGGATATCAAGTACTGAAATGACGGAACGAAGCAACAGTCCAAATATCCGAAAATAATAACGGGAATTGACAACACAAATTAAACAGTGAAGAGAAACGGCACTACATGTCCCCTCGTGCATATTCTTAGCATAACACGGCACGGCATGTCCCCTCGTGCATAACAACAAAAAACAACAGTTGTCATGGAAATCAACAAATAAGAAACTTTAAATGCACAGAATAATCAACAAGAATAATATCGTCCCGGCAAGGGACACAGCTATAACCAATCCTACACATGTGTATAATCCAACATAATGTTCATCAACCGATCAACTACTCAACAATACCCACGTCTAAGAATTTCCACCAAATGAATAGCTATCAAAATTGATATTAAATCCATAAACATAGTAAAACCCAAACAATATCATATAATTACAAATTTCGACTCACGGTCATGCTTGACAACAACATATAGGTACTCGTCACGTCACCTATAAATTGAACATGGAATAAACACGTAGCAATTAGGACTCAATACATATTCCCTCAAGCTAAGGTTAGGCCAAACACTTACCTCGGCTCCAAGAATGCAAATCAAGCCTCTACCACCGCTTTTCCTCTCGAATCCGACTCCGAAACAATCGCATCTAGACATAATCGACTCAATAGTATCAATAATTATTCGACAATTCAATTCCAAAGCCTAATTATAGATTTCCCGACATTCTTCCAAAATTCGACCCCGGGCCCGCTTGGTCCAAACACGAGGTTCGGACCAAAACCCGATCACCCATTCCCCCACGAGCCCGAATATACTATTTGTTTTGAAATCCGACCCCAAAATGAGGTCAAATTCTCAAAAATCCAAAAATCCCTAACTCTAATTCTATGATTTTAGGCCTAGAATCTAATAATTGTTGATGAAAATGGAAGAAAATGAAATTACGATTACTTACCCATGAAGCTATGGTGGAAAAGGTTCTCCAAAATCGCCTAAGAGGGTTGGGGAAGAAGAAGTTTGAGAAAAATGGGTTAAATCCCGTGTGAGTATTCTTGTTTGGGGTTTTAAAATGACTTGGCGATTTTTGGTCTATGCGATCGCGGAACTAAGGGTGCAATCGCATAGTGTAATGGAACTTAAGCTACGCGATCGCGGGTCTACAGGTGCGATCGCAGAGTGCATTTACTAGCCCCCCCCCCCCCCCCNGCAGTTGCAGGCCCACCTATGCAATCGCACAGTGTACCTGACTACTCCCCGGTCACAAAGCTATTGGATCGCATAGAGCAATTCACCAGACACCAGCAACTCACCAAAACACCAGAAATTTTAAGTTCAAAACACCCTGCCACCTATCTGAAACACCTCGGGGCTCCAAACCAAATATACACACACAACTTCAAAACCATCCTACAGACTTATTCAAGTAATCAAAACACCGAAATAACATCATAAACATTGAGTTGAACCTCAAAATCAAAGAAATTCCTTTAAACTTCAAAAACATCTAAGTTTTCCATTTTTAGTCCGAATCACCTCAAATTGAGGTCGTTTCTTACCAAATTTAACCGATAACACATAATAATCATATTGAACCTGTTTGGGGCTCCAAAACCATAATACGGGCCCGATAACACAGGTTTCACATCAAATCTCATTTTAAAAGACCTTTATATTTTTCAGAAAACAATTTTCTTCAAAAATTCATTTCTCGGATTTGGCACCTCGGAATTCGATTCCGGGCATACGCCCAAGTCCCATATTTTCCTACGACCCTCCGGGTCCGTCAAATCATGGGTCCGGGTCCGTTTACCAAAAATGTTGACCAAAGTCAACTTTATTCAAATTTCAACACAAAAATATCATTTTTATCAATTTTTCACATAACGGCTTCCCGGCTATACGCCCAGGCTGCGCACGCAAATTGAGGTGAGATATAAGGAGGCTTTCATGGCCTCGGAACACAGATTTAGCTAAAATTACACGGAATGACCTTTAGGGTCATCACAAGGGTACCCCTGGAACAGTGTATAAAGTACTCTATTTCGAAGGTTTTGGAATTTTTTTACATATTTTGAGCTATGGAGCTCGGAGTGAGACGATTTTTGAAGCGATTTTATATATATGGATTGTGGTAAGTGTTATCCACTCACTTTTTTTTATTATATTTCATGAATCTATCTTCATTTTTGGTATTTGATTGAGGATTTCAAGAAAAAACTTGGGGGATTTTGCCTAAAGTTTCATAGAGTGAGTTTTTGAGTTTGAACATCGATTCAGAGTCGGATTTGGGAAAAACTAGTATGGTTGGACTCGTAATTGAATAGGTCGTTGGATTTTATAAGTTTTGTCAAGTTTCAAGGACCAGGTTTGGTTGGACTTTTGGCTTTTGATTAAAGATTCGACCTTTATCAATTGGGTTTGTTTCCTCTAGCATTATTTAATGTATTCGAGTTGCTATAAGCTAGTTTCGAGCTGTCCTGAGGTAGGTACACGCGTGATGGTATTTTAGAGTATCGTCTGGCTATCTCGGTATTGGATTTGGCTTGTTCGAGGTTAGTAACACTTCTAAACTTGGTGTTGAGGGTATGAAACCCCGAATTACGTGTTATGTGATTTGTTTGGAGGTGGCACACATGCTAAGTGACGGGCGTGTGGGAGTGCACCGTAGAAATTGAGACTCGGTCGATTCCGTAGAGTTGTGTAGTCAAATAACTTGTAATTTCCATGTATTTTCCATGTTTTGGAGAAACTGAGATGTGACTCATGTTAGAAATCATGCTTAGGCAAATGCTGGTATTCTTGGGACCCACTTAGGTCATTTATGCTATTGAATTACATGTTTAAATTGTAATTTCATACTCAGTCATGTTCATTCATTGCATATCATATCTCAGTCTCTGTTGCTATTTATTGATACATCATATTATCATGTTGGGATAGTTTCATGACATTGTGAGCCCGAGAGACTGGAGAGATTGATGACTGAGTGAGGACAAAGGCCTGATTATGAGTGATATTTATGGGATCGTACTGCATGCCGTAGCATGTTTTATTGATTTATGCCTGCATATGGCTCATTATAGCGATTGGGTTGAAGGAGCCCCTCCGGAGTCTGCACATCCACACTGAGCGCAATTGATATTATATTGAGGGATGGTTCCCTGGGCTGGGTTGGACCTATAAAGTACTGAGTGACTGAATGTTAGTGTTATATATATATATATATATATATACATATTTATGTATTTATTTGGGATGGATCTTCCTCGACTGTTAATACGTCATATCATCATTTTGGGCTAGTTTCATGACATTGTGAGCCCGAGAGACTGGAGAGATTGATGACTGAGTGAGGCTGAAGGGCTGATTATGAGTGATATTTATGGGATCGGGCTGCACGCCGCATCATGTTTTATTGATTTATGCCTGGATTTGGCTCATTACAGCGCTTGGGTTGAAGGAGCCCCTCCAGAGTTTGCACACCCACAGTGAGCACATTTGATATTATATTGAGGGATGGATCTTCCCTGGGCATGGATCTTGCCTAATTATTTATATTAAGGGATGGAGCTTCCTTGGGCTGGGTTGGCCCTATACAGTACTGAGTGACTGAATGTTAGTTATTATATATATATATATATGGATTGGCAATATACAATACTGAGTGACTGTGCACGAGTTGTCATTTATATTTGGGTTGGATCTGCCTGTACAATGCCGAGTGACTGAGTGTGCTGAATATTGAGCGTGATGAGTGAAAATGCGAGACAGTGAGATTGAGTACTCTGAGAGTGTGAGTACATTAGTTCTTCATTGTGTTACATTGCTTTAGATATGCATACTTGATATGTAGGTATAGAGAAGTATTTTTCCTCATTCATATGATAATGGAATTTCTTATTCTGTCGTTAAAGTTTTTGAGAAAAATCACAGATTTCAGACTTACTCATATTTTTGGTGATTTCGGCAAAAAATTTGAGTTATATTGTTATACTTGAAAATAAAATGTTTATTTTTCGGAATTATATACGAGCTGAGCATTTTATTATCGAGTTATTACTTGTGCTGGTTTAAATTATCTTTTTATTAGATGTTATTGGTTATTGGAGTTGGACTCTGACCCTTGTCCCAACTCGTCACTACTTTCAACCTAAGGTTAGGTTTATTACTTATTGAGTACATGTGGTTGATTGTACTCATATGTTGCTGCGTATGGTGGGAGATGGATCGGAAGATGTTCATGCGTTTCAGTTATGGCTATCACTTATCCTTGGTAGCATTAGATTCGAATTATGTTCATTTACATTTCGAACGAATGTTGTAATTATTTCAATTCAGTCTTGTAAAAATATAAATCTTAAATGCTCATGATTTGTACTACCAGTCTTGGGAAATACTTCTATAAAAGCAGTTGTATTATTTTTTCTCCTCTTAATATAATCTCATTTGAATTGATTTTCTGTTAACTGGCTTACCTAGCGGGTTGGGTTAGGTCCCATCACGACTAGTTAGATTTAGAGTCATTACATGGACCTAGTATGATGAATTGCTAATGTTGTAGTATATAAAAGGGAGGTTTTGGACATATTATATATAACCATCATAACTCACATTTAGTAATTTGTCGTATTATGGTATGTATGATGGATATTATAGAAGAGATTTAATTACGTGCAACTAATGTTCTTATATTAAATATTAATGTTATGTGATTATTGGGCCAAGTGAGAGAATGTTAGACATTTCCTATTATGTATATGATCCAATATAATAAAGCCCTTGATTAATATTTAATTAATGAAAAATCACGTTCGTCTGATCAGTAACTTGATGGATATACTGGATTAAATGAGAACCTCTATAAATTGGTCATCTCCCCACCCATTAGGGTTATCATATTTTATTCTTTCTTTTCCATCACTGACGGTTCCGGTAGCGAAAGCTAGGGTAAGGAGAGAAACCAATTTCAATTAACGTTTCCGCTTCACGATAATAGTTGCCCGCTTCAAGTATATTTTTTGCATTGATTATGTGTAAGATTATCATGTTTAATATCCTCGTATGACTTAAAGTTTAAGTTTACATTTTAGACTTTTCACGTAGCAAATGATAGAAGTTGTATAACCCTTGAAATGATTTTTGATCGTATCCAAAACTACGAGACTCAGAAACAATAAACTTAAATTTATTTGAAATTATCCACATAATGATTCTTTGATATGTCGAAATGATTGATATTACGTTAGGTGTGTGAAGGCAGATTAAAGGATCCAATGTAAATATGAATATTCAGGAAAAATCTTTCAAGCTGTGTATTATTCTTCAATAGCCAATATCTCGAAGGGTTTCTTTGAAGGATCAAAGTATCTCAACTTATTTGGTAGTAAAAGAATCAATGCATTGTTTGAAGATGATTAAAATTTGACTTAAAAAGGCATCCAGTTGGATATATTGGAACTCAAATACGATGTTGAGTTTCTAGAATCCCAAAATTTCATCAGCATATACCACTGCAAGGCTTGAATGATTAGCAAAGCCCTTCAAAGAAATTGAGACTTTAAAGTTGTTCCTCGAAATATAAGAGATGTGAGTTTAAAAAATAGAGAAAATGCAATATTCCAGTTAACCATTTGTTAGAGATATCAAAAGGTCAAAAGATAACAAACTTACGAGACAAAAAGGAAGTATTCCATGAAATTAATTATTACTCAGAGTGAGTGAGTGAGCTCTTGGAGGTTTTCAAGACATTGTTAAACAAATAGTTAAAGAACTGAAATCAAAATTAAACAATGTAAATAACTATTGTCGAATATAGAATTTTTCTTTGTAAAATTTATTTTGTGCACAAAACAAGCACATGATTTTCTTTTGCAAAATTATCTATTTGGGATAGAGTTCCAATAAAATCACAATTCGACATGTATAAAATCTTGAGAGATGTCACAACTTCAATGATTGAAGAAAATTCTCATTTACTAGACTATAATCAAGAATTATGTGGTCCAGATGCGTAAGTCGATGTTAGTATAATAGTATTTTATTATTAAAAAAAAAATTCATAACTCTCACAACTCCATGACGTAGAAAATACTCATAACTCCCATAACATCCCACTACTCCATTATGTAGAAAATGGTCATACTCTTTTGTAATTCTTCTTCCATGTTCTATCACTAATTATCCCGTGTTCTCTATGATTTCATAACTTATTACCTCACTTTCTTCCAATTTAATTCAAGGAATAATCCCTACACCTATAAATATGATTCTTTCTTCCATAATATGGTGAGAAAAATAATTGTAGGGTGTTTCAATAAAGTGAGGTTAAAGTTGTGAAAAAAGAAGGAGAGAGTTTTTACTTTTGTTGAAGGAAGGTGTTCATCTTGGTGGAGTTTTGGACTCAACAACTTGCCCAGAGTTTGTTCCATTCATACGACGTGATCGGGCTGTTGTATCCTGGAAGAGACAAGTCAAGAGGATTAGTGTTTGACCAGTGAAGACTTTGCTGCAATGGGCTTGAATCTCCTTAAAGAAAGCGAGATATCCTCGCCTCAGCCTGAAGATATTTCATTTTCTTCATTTTATTTTTCAACTTTAATTGTATTTTCACCAACAATTTAAGGGAGATTCAATATGGCTACTGTTGAATAATCCGCGGATAGCAAGGTGGGAGATCTCAACAAGCCATTACGTCTCAATAGTACTCATTTCAAGAGATAGAAGGGTAAAGTACTTTTTTATTTGAGTCTTCTCAATGTTTCTTACATTTTAACTGAGAATAATCCAAGTAAAGTAGACAACTCCTCCATGAATGATGATGAACTAATTGCCCTTCAGGAAAAAATTAAAAAATATAATGATGATTCATACAAGTGTCGGTATTATCTTCTTAATTTTCTATCAGATCATTTTTATGATTATTATGATAGAACTTACTCTACTGCAAAGAAAATTTGGAAAGCATAACAGAGTAAGTATGATACTGAGAAGGCAGGTGCGAAAAATATGCTGCTAGAAGATATTTTCGTTTTCAAATAGTGGACAATAAATCTGTAGTAGACCAAGCTCAAGACTTCATAATGATCGTTGGAAAGCTCAGGTCCGAGGATATTAAAATTGGAGACAATCTTAGTTTTTGTGACATAATGGATAAACTTCCACCTTCATGGAAGGAATTTCAAAAAATTATGCGCCACAAACAAAAGAAAACTTCACTTGAGACGTTGATAATGCATAGTTACATGGAAGAAGAGGCAAGAGGCCAAGATGCACTTATGCAATCGGAAGAGAGCACTCTACAAACCGTCACTACAAAGATAAATTTATTTACTTCAAATGATATTACTCATGAAACTCACAAAAATCCTTCTTTGAAGCCGAAGAAGAATATTTTTAAGAAAAATTATGGCAGACCTCCCAAGAATAAGAATGGTGCAAACAACCAAGAACAAAAGACAGAAGGAGAAAGCATCTCGTCTGGGAGTGGATGACCAAGCACAATAGAGGGTAGTGGATGTAAGCTCGAAGGCTTTTGTCTTATTCGAGTGAGGATGTGAATAAGTAGAAAAGGAAATAATTAGGCTTTGGACTTACCTTCTCTGGATGGAAGGGGTTCCGCCTTCTCCTTGCCTTGCCGAGTTTTGCTTCTGATCTCTCTCTGAGTCTCTAGTTCGTTACCTTTTACTACCGACTGGACTTGCGCAAGCTACCAAGCTCCTCTTCCCCCTTCATCACTCTCTATCTCCGGCCCTTGCTATTAGTTAGCTTGCACTTCCCGCTACCCCCCGGTATGTGCCGCTTTCCTAATCAAAAAATAGGAGAGCACCCCTTCTCCCGATGTTACGGGGTCATTTTGCCGATGAATACAGAGGTTAAACGAGCATCCCACACCCAAAAGGTTCCCCCCATAGGTTTTCCCCGAAACCTCACAAACCTTGCTATTCTTACTTCCACTAGCAAGAGAACTTATGCTCGTAACATACCCCTAGGGATATAATCTTACTTCTTGAAGCGAGCTACTTTAACTGCTAAAGGAGCGGGAATACTCGAGTTAGACGAATCAACAAGTTTAAATTGTGAAATCATGATTTATCTGTGGCAAGAGTGAGCATAATGCTCGATTTTGTTAATTTCAGAAACGTGGTCCTACACCACAGGCAAACATTACCGAAGAGCCACTTGTGGCGGTGATAACATACATTAACATTTGCTATGACAGAGATTGGTTTAAAGTGTATACTCCATTTGAAGAGCCCAAAACCATTATGTTTGGTGATTATCACACAGCCCAGGTGCTTGGAAAGGGAGAGGTCGAGTTAAAGTTTACTTCAGGAAGACTATAAACGTTGAAAGACGTACTTTATACTCCTTCAATGAGAAAAAATTTGATGTCTAATAACCTTATTAACAAGGCAGGCTTCAAATAAATTATTGACAGTAATCAATATGTAATAGTGAAAAATGGTATTTTTGTGGGTAATGAGTATGCATGTAATGGGATATTCAAGTTGAATGTTGAGATAAATAAAACTTCTTCTAATTCTGTTTATATGCTTTCTTCTACTAATTTTTGACATGCTCGTTTGTGTCATATTAATAATCGCTATGTGGGAATCATGAGTAGTTTAGGATTAATCTCAATGATTAAAAAGAATTTTAAAAAATGTAAGGCTTGTAGTAAAGCTAAAATAACTAAAAGGCCTCATTTCCAAGCTGAAAGAAAACTGAATTGTTAGAATGAGTTCACACTGATATTTGTGAACTTGGAGGAATTTTAACTCATGGAAAAAATAGATATTATATCACTTTTATTGATGATTTCTCTAAATACACATATGTTTACTTGATGAAAAATAAAAGTGATGCGTTTGAAAATTTTAAAAATTATCTCCATGAGGTTGAAAATCAATTCGGTAAAAAAATAAAAAGAATTAGAAGTGATAGCGGCCGTGAATATGAGTCTAATGAATTTAATTCTTTTGTTACATCATTGGGAATAATTCATGAAACTACTCCACCTTATTGCATCAAATGGTGTGGTTGAAAGAAAAAATAACTTTGGTAGAGTTAACTAATGCAATGCTTATTAAGTCAACTGCACCTTTAAATTTGTGGGGTGAAGCTATTTTGACTGCATGTTATGTGTTGAATATGGTACCTCATAAGAAGACAAAATTGACACCATTTTAGTTGTGGAAAAATCACAAGCCAAATTTGGGTTATCTGAGAATTTGAGGTTGTTTAGCCTATGTTAGGCTACGGATCCTAAAATTATAAAATTTGGTAAAAAAATTATCACTTGTGATTTTCTTGGTTATGCTTCTAATAGTACAGGCTATAGATTTTAAAACTTGAATAGAATATAATTATAGAATCAGGTGATGCTATTTTTCATGAAGACAAATTTTCATTTGAGTCTAAAAATAGTGGGGGTCAAAGAGATAAAGATAATTTTTTGTCTATACCTAAATCTTTTACTTCTATTTTGCAAAATGAAGAAAATGATGCTTTTGAGTTAAGAAGAAGTAAAAGAGCTAGAATAGAAAAAGATTTTGATTATGATTTTTATGTTTTTAATATTGAAAATGACCATGTTACTTTACGAGAAGCTTTATTGTCATCTGACGTTATTTTTTGGAAAGAGGCTGTAAATGATGAAATGGAGTCACTAATTTCTAATAAAATTTACAAGTTGGTTACAATTTGGTGCAAATGCGTCCTAAGAAAAAAATTAAAACCGGATGGATACATTGATAAGTATAAACTTAGGTTAGTTTCTAAAGGTTTTAAGCAACTAGAAGGCCTAGAATTCTTTTATACTTTTTCTCCGGTAACTAGAATTATATCCATTAGACTTTTAATTGTTATTGCTGTAATTTTTTATATGCATATTCATCAAATGGATGTATAAACTGCTTTTTTAAATGGGGACCTAAATGAAGAAATTTATATGTAAAAATTGCGCGGGGAACCCTATTTTGGTCGCCCCCATTTAACCTATACCCGTTTTTTTTTTAAGCTTTTAACTTGTACCCACTTTTTAAATAACTTCAGCTCCCCTTTCCCTCGCTGAGCTGAAGTT